>CM077457.1:7509430-7641930 GCA_039654765.1 Mylopharyngodon piceus | reverse complement strand
TGTCCATCCATCCATCCATCCACCCACTCATCCATTGTTCCATTAATCCATCCATCGTTCTGTCATTCCATCCATCCAGCATTCTGTCGTTCCATCCATCATTCCATCCATCCATCCATCCATCCATCATCCCATCATCCATCCATCATTCTGTCATTCCATCCATCCAGCTTTCTGTCGTTCCATCCATCCATACACCCATCCAATATTTTGTCATTCCATCAACCCATCCATTGTTCCATCCATCAATCCATCCCTCATCCATCTTTCTGTCATTTTGTCCATCCATCATCCACCCATGCATCTTAAGTTCCATTCATCCATCCATCGCTCTGTCATTCCATCCATCCAGCATTCTGTCGTTCCATCTATCATCCATCCATCCATCCATCCATCCATCATTCCATCCATCCATTCATCCATCATCCATTCATCAATCCATCCATCATCCCATCATTCTGTTGTCGTTCCATCCATCATTCCATCCATTCATCCATCCATCGTTCTGTCATTCCATCCATCCATCATTCTGTCGTTCCATCCATCCATCATTCCGTCATTCCATTCACCCATCCATCCATCCATCATCCCATCATCCATCATTCTGTCATTCCATCCATCCATCGATCTGTCATTCCATCCATCCATCCATCCATCGTTCTGTCATTCCATCCATCCATCCATCCATCCATCTTTCTGTCGTTCCATCCATGCATCCATCCATCCATCATTCTGTCGTTTCATCCATCCACATGCATCCGTTGTTCCATTCATCCATCCATCTATCATTCTGTCATTCCATCCATCCATTCATCCATCCATTGTTCTGTGGTTCCATCCATCCGTCTATCCCATTCATCCATTCATCCATTGAATCTTGCATCTTGAATTCGGGCTCATTTCTTTGTAGTCTTGTGAATTATGTCATTGATTGTGTGTAAAGAAGAAACCCAGAGTCCGTGTGTAATTATCTGCTCAGACTGACCTGAATGGAGCCCTAATTAACGGAGACACACTTGAGCTTGTTTCTCTGTCCGTTTCAAGCATCTTGCCACGTTCATTCATCTCTCTGCCTTTATCGCAAACAGATGCTGTTTATGTAAGACACTATTATACTGCAGCAGCTCATAACAAGGTCGTTGTATAGGGCTGAGATCAGGCCACGAACATGACATATGACTGATATAGAGAGAAATATTACTGTGGGACTGAAGTCAGACAAGAATCAGCTGCTGCCACTACCCAAAGTTCAAGAAATATTTCATTTGAATAAGATTTGGAGGGGACCATTTATCATCACAGCTCAATGGGTATTTAATATGAGCAAAACACATTAATGTTAATTAGAAAAGCGTGAGAATAGTGCTACGACTGCAATTATTTTGTTTTTTTCCTTTGAATTTATTAACACCGAATGCACTGAATGTTCTGAAAGGGAAAACACATTTACAGTATAGAAGCAAACTGAGGCGTTGCATGCTAATGTATGACTGTTGTTTTCTGCAGTGGTTTCTGTGGCGTGTTCAGGTTTCACACTGATCTGTGGGAAATGATGTAGATGTACATAAACTTACGTCAATCTCATCACAGTGGTTTTGTTGATTTTGGTAAAAAAAAAAATTGGAACATTACACGATCAGATTTGACCATGAAACAGCACTGTCATGACATCAAAACTCCAAACCATGAAGTTTGGCACAGAGTAGCTACAATTAATTTTAAAGTCAATCAATTCATGACGTCTTTAACGTTCACACCTGTTCTTGATTTACTGTATGATCAATGAAGGTTTATCTCTCAATGAACTGTGAACTGAACAAACACTAGCAGATAACAAGAGTTCATGTTAAAGTCATCAGCTGAGATAAATGAAGACATTCAGTGGCAGTTATCAAGCCTAATGTTGAAATGTGCTGATATCACGGTCAGAACTTAACCAGAACTCAAGGGCAAAAAATATATATATATATATATTTAAAAATGTGGGAGGCTTGCTGACACTCAGCATATCCATAAATATTTTTTAATCAACAACAATATTTTCATTTTAAATGTGAAGGAAAGTGATTATCTTGGGAGATGTAACTGTTTCGACATTTTAAATTATATTTTACATGTACTAATATCCCATGCAACCTCTAAATTAAATTGAGTATTAGTAAATGAATCCAAAAATGAAAATATTCAAAGAATTAGGAAAATGCTGGTGCATGTCACGATTCAGGACACGTCAGCACTCTCTTGAATAATCCAGTAAAATAAATATTTTTATTATTAAATGTTTTTTCCATAAGATTTTTCTTTTGTTAATTCATTCGTTCATTCATTTTTATGCACGAATATCCCATGCATCAAACCACTTGGTTAAATTGAGCTAATACATCTGCATGCATAATAAATAACAGACAATAAGCAAAAAGCTGCTGAATGTCATACTTCACAGGACATGTCAACTTCCAAAGTATGTATTTATTTATTTATTATTTTATAGTGGCTATTCCCTTGCCTTTTTATTGCAATTCATTTGACGTATTTGACACTGAATTGCTGACCCTGTTATCCTTTCTTTGTGCTGGTGCACTGTAAAAATAAAAAAGAAAATTGATAAGGCCTTGCTTGAGCCAAAGTTATCAGTTTGCGTGTGTATAAAGACTGATTAAATTGGTTTGATTGTTTATGTTCACTGATATGAAAATATAACAAATGGTATATTCACTTATAAAGTCACGTATTGTCTGTTTTATAATTTACTCGTCTTTGAAACATATTCAGATCAGCTTCTTTTCTCTGGAAACGTTGATGTGTATACTTTGATTATTAAATCTAATGTCGTTTCAGAGTTATTTGTTTGTGTCCTATGATCCTCATATGCTGAAAATATGTTGTTATTATTATTATTATTAGGCTATTATAATTTTTTACAGTGTGCTCTCATCCGTTGTCTCTGGAGCTCGTGTGTCAGCAGGCCTCCAACCGTCTTTCATTAACAGATTATACCGCTTCAGGCCCGTTGACGGCAAACCAGCTCTAATGAAACACAGTGGGTGTAAAAAACAGCGTTGCTTTAAACCCAATTACATCTGTCGCTTTCTCGTCTCTTCGTGATCTGAACACACTGCTGCTCATTGAAAAGGACAGTAATGGGGAACTAATCAAACCTTGGTATCGGCCCTGATGAAAGACTCATTTTCTCTGTGTGCCGTCTATCCTGATCTGTTTTCTTCTCGATAGGGAATCTTTCTGAGCGCACATATCGCCATGGCAACTTTGTAACGAGACGCTATCTTGTGTGAATGAGTCTGCTGGGAGATTGAGATTGTATTCAAAACCCGTGTGTGTGTGTGTGTGTGTGCAACGAGACAGAAAGTAGATATTCGCAAGCAGCGGACAGCTTAACCGTGGCAACCAACACCTGACATGTCCAGTTTTGACACTCCTGTACCGTTTGTGTGTGAGTGACAGTGGTGATGCGACGTGTGTGTATGTGTGTGAGAGAGAGAGAGAGAGAGAGAGAGAGAGAGAATATGTTTGGGTCACATTTCACCCCAAAATAAACAGTTTACACCCAGCGAACATTTGAACGTTTTATGACCGTTGAAAAGACGTCCCTTCGACACGTCCCTTCATGGTTGAAAAATAATTCCAAAAAGAAAGTTATGAACCGTATCTGAATGATTTTTTTTAGGAAATGTTCTGTGTTACATATTTTTTACCGATTTATGCCGTCCTACCGCGAGTATTTGGCCAGGGACACGACGATGCTCGAACGTTTTTTTTTTTTTTTTCCAGCTGATGAACGCTAAAACATCGACAGCCAATCAGAATTCACCTGACTTTAAAGAGCTCGAGCACTTAAAGGGTTAGTTCACTTTCATATAAGATTTTCCTGATAATTTACTCACCCCCATGTCATCCAAGATGTTCATGTCTTTCTTTCTTCAGTCGAAAAGAAATTAAGTTTTTTTGTTGAAAACATTCCAGGATTATTCTCCTTATAATGGACTTCAGTGGCCTCCAAACGGTTGAAGGTCAAAATTATAGTTTCAGTGCAGCTTCAAAGGGCTTTAAATGATACCAGACGAGGAATAAGGGTCTTATCTAGCGAAACGATCGGTCATTTTCGAAAAAAAAATGTAAATGTATATGCTTTATATAAACAAATGATCGCTTTCCAAGTGCTTCCGCCAAAACCGTACTTTCGTATTCTTCAAAAAGCTTACGCTGTATGTCCTACGCCTTCCCTATTCTACTTACGAAAAAAATGTAACTGGCGCTACGTTCGTTCCGTAAGTTGAATAGGGAAGGCGTAGGACATACAGCGTAAGCTTTTTGAAGAATACAGAAGTGCGGTTTTGGCGGAAGCACTTGGAAGGCGATCATTTGTTTATATAAAGCATATACATTTACATTTTTTTCGAAAATGACCGATCGTTTCGCTAGATAAGACCCTTATTCCTCGTCTGGTATCGTTTAAAGCCCTTTGAAGCTGCACTGAAACTATATTTTGACCTTCAACCGTTTGGAGGCCATTGAAGTCCATTATAAGGAGAATAATCCTGGAATGTTTTCATCAAAAACCTTAATTTCTTTTCGACTGAAGAAAGAAAGACATGGACATCTTGGATGACATGGGGGTGAGTAAATTATCAGGAAAATTTTATATGAAAGTGAACTAACCCTTTAAAGTCGCCATGAAATCAAAATTTAAGTTTTTTGGCTTTTAGTATGAATATGTTAGCCTTACTGTTATCTATAAGCTAGTGTGCTCCAAAACAATGACAAAATTTGTATTTAGAAGATATAAGCAGGGCTGGAAATGGGGGGTAAAGCAGGGGAGTCCGGGGAGTGAATTTCGAGGGGGGGGCGGCGTTCCAGTTCGAATTGGTTAGATTCGGAAATGAAAAGGATTTCTATATATTATTCACTCCTTAGCCTATGAAAGTGATATGAATTCAGCACAAAAACATAGCACAAAAAAGTGTATAATAAAAAATGCAGCAGAGTATTCTCTGGTTGGTTGTGCAATCGATTTTTGTGATTGGCCAAAATAGTTCCAGGTTGCAGCCAATGCTTCTCTATCAGCGCGGGTACACCGTTGTCGAAAAATGGCGGCTCTGTGGGTGGAAACATACAGATTAAGGGGTGGTAATATTATAATAAGATCCCCCTACATCACTAGGGGAGTGAAATCTGAGTGGATCATTTTTTCACATGCTTGCAGAGAAAGGCTTGCCAAAACAAAGAAACTGGGTTGTCCTTTTTCATGTTTTCTTGGTTGATAGATGCACAGGGGACCCAATTATAGCACTTAAACATGGAAAAAGTCAGATTTTCATGATATGTCCCCTCTCATAGTTATCGTTCTGGACAATTGTTGAAATGTAAATGTGGGTGGTTATAAGTTAACAAGCTCATGTTTAAGTAATTTTGCACTTTCGTTTCTAAATGTTCAAGTACGTCGCATTAAACTCTTTTACTTACAAACAGAGCAAGAAAAGTCCTGTTTTCACTCAGAATGCTGCTCGCCTCCCGTCTGTGAGCGTGTGGCGTTTCACACCTCCCCGTCTCTCCTCTCACATATCTCTTTTCTCACAGAGCTGGGAAAACTCACAGCGCTCATGGGCCCAATTCACTTTTTGAGAGCTCTCAAAATCCTCTCGCTGTTGTAAAGGAACGAAACGTTCACGAACATCCAGACCATATTATCTTAATAATTAATAATCACCGTGATGTGTGGGATTGATTTGTAGTTACAGAAAGAAATAACAAGGAGTGCTATAATGGGCATTAGCAAAAAGTAGTAAGCTGACATTTACCGATCCTTAAAGATACACATGTAGATGAATATGGGTATCCTACTTCTCATAAAACATTCACTACTAGGCTTAAGAGATATAACCAGTTGAGATGGAAAGGATCTCAAGCTGACTAGCTAAAAAAGTTACTGTAACTTTGCCCATTAATAGACATGGTACTTCCTTGAAAATAAATTCTAGCACAGTGTTACAACAACCATAATGAAATGACTATTCAAAAAGCCAAGCTGATGTTGATTCTGGTTTTATTATGAGCTCTGTCACATTCTCTTTTTTCCAGCAGACTTTCCTCTGTTCGACGTTATTCCCTGGAGGTTGGAGATTTAGTTGCTCCATGTCAAACTTTCTTGCTCACTGTGACAACTGACCTATGCAACTCTCACACCAGACATGCATCAACATGTTCAGTTCAGTTCAGTTTATTTATAAAGCACATTTAAAAACGGCCGCAGGCCGACCAAAGTGCTGTACACATAGAAATAGAGCTAACAGAGATTAATAGGACAAATAATATTGAACACAGTTTAAAACGAAACAGTCATGATAAGCTAAAAGCAACAGAAAATAAATAAGTTTTGAGACCAGACTTGAACTCAGATAAAGATGAAGCCGATCTAATATAAAGTGGGAGCTTGTTCTACAATGTGGGGCCAGCCACTTCAAAAGCTCGGTTACCCCTTGATTTTAGCCGGGTTCTAGTGGAAGAATACAAATGGAGTAGGTCAGACAGATAAGAAGGTGCTAAATCATTTAATGATTTATACACCAGAAAATTTTATACTCAATTCTGAAATTTATCGGGAGCCAATAGAGGGATCTCAAAAGGGGGGTAGCGTGATCAAATTTCCTCTTTCATTTCAGGAATCTCGCCGCAGCATTTTGAACAACCTGTAAGCGTGCCGTTTGGAAGTTTGATATACCAAAGTAAAGGGAATTGCAATAGTCCAGGCGCGAGGTAATAAAAGCATGGATAGTCTACAAAGAATGCTTGGGGAGACAAGACTTGATAACTTGATTTTTGATAAAGAGCGAAGATAGAAGAAACTAGATCTAATGACCGCACTAATTTGCTTATCGAAATTAAATGATCTAATATCACACCTAAATTTCCTAAACATGGCACACTTCATGTGTATTTGTGGTCTTGTGGGCTTACAATGGCTGCCGCGTGCGCTTGTCCATTAAGTCTACAAGACTGTGTCCCAATTTGTCATTTTAGGTTTTAGAAGGGTGCTCACGAGCGCCCCCTTTGTGGCCGATATGCGCCCTGGATGTGCACTTTTGCTGAGTCTGCGAACTCCGCAGCAGAAAAACATTTACATTCAACATTCAGATTGCCTTCTTTAATTTCTTGCGTTTCCCCTCAGATATGGAAGTTAATAGGGATTAGAAATGCAAGAAAAAGGGAAATTTGTTTATTTATTTAGTCGGTTTTAAAGGGCTCTCTTTGGAAATAATCCAGTGAATAATTTGATAACTAAAGGAATATTTAGTTAGTTAGTTTTAGAGTGCTCTCTTTGGAAATAATCCAGTGAATAGTTTAAGTATAGGAATAGTTTGTTGGTTGGTTTTAGAGTGTTCTCTTTGGAAATAAACCAGTGAATAATTTGATAAGTAAAGAACTATTTAGTTAGTTTTAAAGTGCTCTCTTTGAGAATAATCCAGTGAATAATTTGATAAGTAAAGGAGTGGTTGGTTGGTTGGTTGGTTGGTAGGAGGGTTTGGTTGGAGGGTTTGGTTGGTTGGTTGGTTGGTTGGTTGGTTTTAGAGTGCTCTCTTTGAGAATAATCCAGTGAATAATTTGATAAGTAAAGGAATGGTTGGTTGGTTGGTTGGTTGGGGGTTTGGTTGGTTGGTTTTAGAGTGCTCTCTTTGAGAATAATCCAGTGAATAATTTGATAAGTAAAGGAATGGTTGGTTGGTTGGTTGGTTAGTTGGTTGGTTGGATGGTTTGGTTGGTTGGTTTTAGAGTGCTCTCTTTGAGAATAATCCAGTGAATAATTTGATAAGTAAAGGAGTGGTTGGTTGGTTGGTTGGTTGGTTGGTTGGTTAGTTGGTTGGTTGGATGGTTTGGTTGGTTGGTTTTAGAGTGCTCTCTTTGAGAATAATCCAGTGAATAATTTGGTAAGTAAAGGAATGGTTGGTTGGTTGGTTTTAGAGTGCTCTCTTTAGAAATAATGCAGTGAATAATTTGATAAGTATAGGGATATTCTAGTAATTGATTGATTGTTTGATTGATTGATTGATTGATGTAGTTTTTTTTTAAAATGCTCTCTTTGGGAATAATCCAGTGAATAATTTCATAAGTAAAGGGATATTCTAGTAATGATTGATTGATTGATTGATTGAGTTAGTTTTTTTTTACTTGCTTGCCTTCTTTGAGAATAATCCAGTGAAATTAATTGATAAGTAATGATATATTCTATTATTATTGTTCTTGTCATTGTAAATAATAATTATAATTATAATATATTATGTATTTTAAGCGATTTTTCATAACTGATAAATAATAGAATATTCTAGTAATGGAAAATTTGTTGTTGTTATTATTTTTAATTTATTTATTATTTTTTTCCAGAAGAGGTGCTGTGGGGTGAAAGAGCAGCGCAGCAGAGAGGAACACAACACCAGCAGCTCACCGCAGAAAACTGTAAATCTGTAAAACTCTCCTCCAGGGGATTTGAACCCACAAACCTTGAGCTCGTAAAACCCTTGACCCTAAACCACACAGCGGTATCAGTTGCTTCCAGAGACTCCCTGGAGTTCAGAGCTAGATTGTCCTGTAGTGAAAAACAGTCACTGTAACTGAGAACACTTACTATGAGAACTGTTATGACTTACCATTGTTTTCCTCCGTTCAACCCAAAGGAGGTAAACCTCCACAGTGATCATGAGCTTCATAGAGTCACTGCAAGTGAAGAGCTTTAAATCTGGTTAGTTCCCTGTAGAGTTCAAAATTAACAGAATAATTCACACTAAAATGAGCTCTCAAATCACTTTCATGCACTTTGAAGATTTTCTGTGAATAATGAATATAACTGCTTTTCACACAAAGCATCATGTGACTTCAGATGATTTGTAATATAATGCATGAGTCATATGGACTGTTATGATATTTTACAGTGTTTTCTTTTTCAGGCCCTGGTCACTCTCTGCTTTCATGGCATGAAAATGAACAGCATCAGCCTCTGTTTTAACATCCCCTTTGTGTTCCTCGAAAGAAAGTCATACAGAACAATGTGAGGGTGAGTAAATGATGACTGGAAGTTCATTTATGGGTGAACTAGTCCATTAACTCTTACCAAACTTCAAATGCAAGTAAAAATGGCATTAAAATCCTAGTTGGTAACTTTATTAGGAATTGCAACATTATCTATCTATCTGTCTATCTGTCTGACATGAGTGAACTCATAGTGAAGACATTATGTTGTGTCTTTTACAGTTTTTGGTTGGTGTTTTTTTTTTCTTTTTCATATGAAGACTGATATGTAGTACTAGCTTGTATCAGACATAACCTGCTCTGTTTGCTGCAAGTATACAAGGAAAATAAGTAATTCATTTCACAGGGACAGCAGTGTATATTTTTAATAAAGCAATGCAAAATACTGTTTCACAGCCAGTAGCAATGTATCGCTATTACATTTTCTCTGTCAACTGGCACCTTGTACATTTTGGACTCTAGATCCCATCTTTATATGAGAGAGATGATCCGTCTTAAAATAATGGAAAACAAATGAATTCTCATCTACTTTTGGTTACAGTCAGAGAATCAGTGATGAATCAGTGATGGCAATGATGTGTTTGAGAGTGAGAGTGTCTATTTAACAAGCTGAAACAGTGTTATTTTTCATCATGCCAACATGCTAATTCAGTTTTAGAGCTCTAAATTTAGTGTGAACACAAGTAAAGAGTGAATGACTTCTAAACTCATTGTTTTAATCCGATTAGTAACTCTATTCTTACCATGGTGAAAGGTTCTTCACATGATTATAGAGTAAAAATATACACCACCTGACTGTAAAGAGCAAATATTGGAGCAGAGCAATGATATTAGTACAGTGTGTGTGTGTGTGTGTGTGTGTGTGTGTGGTTTTGCATAGCAGTCAGATGTTTTCCGTAATCGGGATTAACTGTGTCTTCTCCGCTCTCTGATTTCAGTTCCCACTGCTGAGCAGCCCGAATAAATCCCAAAATAACCCACTTTCCCAATCTCGCCTCCAGCTTCCAAAAACAAAGGGAAAATAATTGAATCCACTGCTATGGTGAGATGCTGAGTTCCTCCCAGTTTGGAAGTGGGAATCTTGATGTTTATATACAGGTGCATCTCAATAAATTAGAATGTCGTGGAAAAGTTAATTTATTTCAGTAATTCAACTCAAATTGTGGAACTCGCGTATTAAATAATTTCAGTGCACACAGACTGAAGTACTTTAAGTCTTTGGTTCTTTTAATTGTGATGATTTTGGCTCACATTTAACAAAAACCCACCAATTCACTATCTCAATAAATTAGAATACTTCATAAGATCAATTAAAAAAAAGGATATTTTAAACAGAAATGTCAGGCTTCTGAAAAGTATGTTCATTTCTATGCACTCAATACTTGGTTGGGCCTCCTTTTGCATGAATTGCTGCATCAATGCGGCGTGGCATGGAGGCAATCAGCCTGTGGCACTGCTCAGGTGTAATGGAAGCCCAGGTTGCTTTGATAGCGGCCTTCAGGTCATCTGCATTGTTGGGTCTGGTGTCTCTCATCTTCCTCTTGACAATACCCCATAGATTCTCTATGGGGTTCAGGTCAGGCAAGTTTGCTGGCCAATCAAGCACAGTAATATTATGACAGGCAAACCAGTTAGTAGTACTTTTGGCACTGTGGGCAGGTGCCAAGTCCTGCTGGAAAAGGAAATCAGCATCTCCATAAAGCTTGTCAGCAGATGGAAGCATAAAGTACTCTTAAAATCTCCTGGTAGACAACTGCGTTGACTCTGGACTTGATGAAACACAGTGGACCAACACCAGCAGAAGACATGGCACCCAAAATCATCACCGACTGAGGAAATTTCACACTGGACTTCAAGCAACATGGTTTCTGTGCCTCTCCACTCTTCCTCCAGACTCTGGGACCTTGATTTCCAAATGAAATGCAAAATTTACTTTCATCTGAAAAGAGGACTTTGGACCACTGAGCAACAGTCCAGTTCTTTTTCTCCTTAGCCCAGGTAAGACGCTTCTGACGTTGTCTTTGGTTCAGAAGTGGCTTGGTACGTGGAATGTGACAGTTGTAGCCCATTTCCTGAAGACGTCTGTGTGCGGTGGCTCTTGATGCACTCCAGCTTCAGTCCACTCCTTCTGAAGCTCTCCTAAGTTCTTAAATCGGCTTCGCCTGACAATCTTCTCAAGCCTGCGGTCATTCCTTTCACTTGTACACCTTTTCCTACCACACTTTTTCCTTCCAGTCAACTTTCCATGAATATGCTTTGACACAGCACTCTGCGAACAGCCAGCTCTTTCAGCAATGACCCTCTGTGGCTTACCCTCATTGTAGAGGGTCTTGATGATCGTCTTCTGGACAACTGTCAAGTCAGCAGACTTCCCCATGACTGCTGTTGGGATTACTGACCTAAACCCAGTATTTATACCCTGAGAATGGTAATTTAATAGAACTTGAATCTAAATATTCTAATAATTTGAGATACTGATTTTTTGATTTTGATGAGCAGCAAGCTGTAATCATCAAAATGAAAACAAAAAAGTCTGGAAATATTTTACTTTATGTCTAATAAATCTAGAATATATTTAAGTTTTACTTTTTGAATTAAATTACAGAAAAAAAAATCTTTTTCATGATATTCTAATTTATTGAGATGCACCTGTATATATATATATAAAATATATGATTATCTCTTCATCACGGCACCTGTTAGTGGGTGGGATATATTAGGCAGCAAGTGAACATTTTGTCCTCAAAGTTGATGTGTTAGAACAGGGGTGGGGAACATTGATCTTGGAGGGCCATTGTACTGCAGAGTTTAGCTCCAACCCTGAAAAAAGCACTCAGCTGCCTGTAGCTTTAGTAATCCTGAAGACCTTGATTAGCTTTAGGTGTGTTTAATTAGGGTTGGAGCTAAACTCTGCAGGATCAACGTTACACACCCCTGTGTTAGAAGCAGGAAAAATGGGCAAGTTTAAGGATTTGAGCGAGTTTGACAAGGGCCAAATTGTGATGGCTAGATGACTGGGTCACAGCATCTCCAAAACTGCAGCTCTTGTGGGGTGTTCCCGGTCTGCAGTGGTCAGTATCTATCAAAAGTGGTCCAAGGAAGGAACAGTGGTGAACTGGAGACAGGGTCATGGGCGGCCAAGGCTCATTGATGCATGTGGGGAGCGAAGGCTGGCCCGTGTGGTCCGATCCAACAGACGAGCTACTGTAGCTCAAACTGCTCAAGAAGTTAATGTTGGTTCTGATAGAAAAGTGTCAGAATACACAGTGCATCTCAGTTTGTTGCGTATGGGGCTGCATAGCTGCAGATCAGTCACGGTGCCCATGTTGACCCCTGTCCACCGCCGAAAGGGCCAACAGTGGGCACGTGAGCATCAGAACTGGACCATGGAGCAATGGAAGAAGGTGGCCTGGTCTGATAATCACATTTTCTTTTACATCACGTGGATGGCCGAGTGCGTGTGCGTCGCTTATCTGGGGAACACATGGCTCCAGGATGCACTATGGCAAGAAGACAAGCCAGCGGAGGCAGTGTGATGCTTTGGGCAATGTTCTGCTGGGAAACCTTGGGTCCTGCCATCCATGGGGATGTTACTTTGACACGTACCACCTACCTAAGCATTGTTGCAGACCATGTACACCCTTTCATGGAAACGGTATTCCCTGGTGGCTGTGGCCTCTTTCAGCAGGATAATGCGCCCTGCCACAAAGCAAAACTGGTTCATTTTGAGATCTCTGACTTTTGATTGCAGACTAACCCTAACCTTGCCAAGGCAAATATGAGCAGAGTTTGAGATATTGTTTAGATCTCTTCTGAAACTCTCAGGTCGTTTTCTCAGTAGAAATATCAGGATACTTTGTCCAGAAGAAACGGTTGACATATTATAGACATCATTTGTGATTTTTCTCTTCTATATATGGTCTCTTCTATTCATTCATGATGAACATCAATCAAGTCTATTGTGTCTGTTATCTCAGCATGAGTCTGTTGGAACGCAGTGAGTTCAGAAGTGCTGGATTGTGTTACGTAACAGCAGCTCTGGCTCTGACTGCATCTCTGTCCACTGCCAGCCATAGAGACGCTGGAGAGAAACATTTGGATCTGTAACAAGAGGTCTGTAACATCTATGAGGTCTATCTGACAGGAGTTTGAAGAATCACATTTAGTGATAGATGTGTGTGTGTGTGTGTGTGTGTGTGTGTGTGTGTGTGTGTGTGTGTGCGCGTTTTTGTGACATATCAGGACACAAATTTGTATAATGACATGGGTATGTCATAGGTATTACGAGGAGAGGGTGACTTATGACTGAGGACATTACCCCATGTCCCCATTTTTCAAAAGGCTTGTGTGTGTGTGTGTGTGTGTGTGTGCGCGCGCGCGCGCGTGTGTGTGTGTGTGTGTGCATCTCTTGTTGTTGTGTTTTCTCTCTGTGGCCTCACAGGAAGTGACCGCCCTGCCACTGTCGTCCCCAGATAGATGTGAAGAGACAGAGAGAAACGCTGTCAAATGTACACAACAACAACTGTACGCAATAAATGTACACAAATACTCACACTCAAACATGATCAACTTTAATTGGCTTGAATTTATAAAATACACTACTGTGCAACTAACCACTGTGCAACTAACTTTATAAATGTCTTTACTGTCATTTTTAATCAGTTTAATGTGTCCTTGCGGAATAAAATTATCAATTAATTTAAAAAAAATGAAAAATGTTGCTAACCCCTAACAGTAATGTAGTTTCCCAGTAGTGTAGTGTCCCAGATCTGCACTTATGTCAGTTATTTATTTTTCGTCTATAAAAGATAAGTCTGTATTTGTCAAAAACAACCTTCACGCTGATAATGTGTCGGGCAGAAATAACCACTCCAAGAATCACATGACAAACACAAAGGCTTCATTTGTTTACAGTGGAGTCTCAGTGGCTTACAATATACACATGAACACTGAACATTTCTATTTGCATTCAAAATCTCAAACTCAAATCACATCACAATTTTAAGCTCCTTCATAATTCCCATGAAAACTGGAGCGGCCTGTGAAAGTGAGGTAAAGTTACTTGTCATTCTGGTGGTTAATGATACGCTGTAATGGAATGACCTAGATAGCATGTAATAGTGTTCACCACATAAAGTAATTAATGTGAAAATGCCACAGTAAATAATGTGAGCACAAGACAGGTGACTCTTAGAAGAAAAGGTCCTGTCAGGCGCATCATATATAGACCCTTTCATGGGTTCCCACCATTTTATGGATTTAGTTTGATTAAACTAAATTAATTCAGTGTGTTTAATTCAGTTTTAATTTTAATCAAATTTTATGAATTAAGCTGTTTGTAAATATACTTTATCACTAGAAAAATTCAGATAATCTGTTAGGCATGAAAGTATTATGCAATCATTTAAGACATTTCTCCTTATGTATATAGAACTTAAAGGGTTCTTTAAAACTGAGGCAAGAACCCTAGAGTTCTATATAGAGCCCAATTGTTTTTTTGTAAGAGTGAATTAAAGTAACATCTAGTTTCTGGTACTTATGGAACCTTGTTTCCGCCACTAAATAAAAAAAATAAAAAAGGTAATTGTGACTTTTTTTCTCGCAATTCTGACTTTATAACTCACAATTCCGACTTTATAACTCACAATTCTGACTTTATAACTTGCAATTTTGACTTTATATCTCACAATTCTGACTTTATAACTTGCAATTTTGACTTTATATCTCGCAATTCTGACTTTATAACTTGCAATTTTGACTTTATATCTCACAATTCTGACTTTATAACTTGCAATTTTGACTTTATATCTCGCAATTCTGACTTTATAACTTGCAATTTTGACTTTATATCTCACAATTCTGACTTTATAACTCACAATTCTGACTTTATATCTCGCAATTTTGACTTTATTTCTCACAATTCTGACTTTATAACTCACAATTTTGACTTTATAACTCACAATTTTGACTTTATAACTCACAATTCTGACTTTATAACTTGCAATTTTGACTTTATTTCTCACAATTCTGACTTTATAACTTGCAATTCTGACTTTATATCACGCAATTCTGACTTTATAACTTGCAATTTTGACTTTATAACTTGCAATTCTGACTTTATAACTTGCAATCTTGACTTTATAACTTGCAATTTTGACTTTATAACTTGCAATTTTGACTTTATAACTCACAATTCTGACTTTATAACTTGCAGTTTTGACTTTATATCTCGCAATTCTGACTTTATAACTCGCAATTGCAACTTTATATCTTGCAATTCTGACTTTATAACTCGCAATTCTGACTTTATAACTTGCAATTTTGACTTTATAACACAATTTTGACTTTATAACTTGCAATTCTGACTTTATAACTCGCAATTTTGACTTTATAACTCACAATTCTGACTTTATAACTTGCAATTTTGACTTTATAACACAATTTTGACTTTATAACTTGCAATTCTGACTTTATAACTCGCAATTTTGACTTTATAACTCGCAATTTTGACTTTATAACTCACAATTCTGACTTTATAACTTGCAATTTTGACTTTATATCTCACAATTCTGACTTTATAACTCGCAATTGAGAAAAAAGTGAGAACTGTGAGATAAAAAGTCACAATTACCTTTTTTATTTTTTATTTCATGGCAGAAAAAAAGCTTCCATAAGAACTCTATAGGCCTTATTTGTGGCATTTTTTATTTTCATTTACTTTATACACAGAGGAAACAGAGCAGACCTTTGTTTAAAAATTCCGTATTTTGTTTTTGAATGCTTGAGATGTTTTATTGACTCAGAAGTAGGAACTTATTGGGTTCTTTTCATTCTTTTCATAGGTCTTGTAGGAGTGACTGTACCTGTAAACCAAAGGAGAGGTTCTGAAGAGAAATACTGAAGAAAAACTTTCTGAAGGAAATGCTTCACTGAAGGAAATGCTTTTGACAGGAAAACATCTAAAAGAACCACAAACAAGGAGGTGATTCTGAAGGCATCTCGATGAACCTGTGGGGAAACCTCCTGCAAAGACATCACTGTTTCATTTTCTGTATGATTAAACATTTATTATGTAATTCACTGACATAAGCATCTTTGAAACTACATTTGTTTTAATGCACACCAAAGGGAATCTCATTAAAATTGCAGTTTTTTTTTTAATAACAATGCAATAACGCAAGGCAAAGCATTTCATTATGCATAAAAAAAACACAGTTTTTCATTTGTGCAAACACTCACTCTGACCTGAACCAATTTTATTTTCTTTGACAGTCTGATCATTTGAAATTTAAAAAGAGACAACATGAAAACATACACAAAAGACTTTACAGGTAAGCAGGAAATAAACTGTATCTGACAGCATGAAGTACCTACAAAAACAAACATTTCATCTTTATTTCTCTTCCTCAAATGATAATAATGTGATCTCATATTTCTATTGTCAAAGGTGAAACATGATCAGTTTATACAGACAGATATTTTTAATTTTTGCCTTCTTTACAGCACTTAAAGGCACAATATGTAAGATTTTTGGATTAAATATCAAAAACCACTAGAACAATGTTATATATTTTGTTGACTTGTGTACTTACATTATCCCAAATGTTTCCAACAGTGTTTAAATCCAGAGAAATCAGCTATTTTAACCAGTGTAACAGCCTGAAACTTACATACTGTGCCTTTAAAGGTAGGGTAGGCAATGTTTTTCATAGACTATTTTTGTTATACTGGTTGAAACTGTCACAATAATAATAGAAGTAGTCTAAATATTTAAAAAATAAAATAAAATACATATATCTTCTGTGGAAGTCTCAGGACCAAAAAATGTTCATCTAGTCATTGCATTTGGTCAATGATTGGAACATTAATTAATTTAAATAATTTAATTAATGTCAAACGAGGTTCAAAAGAGAAACAGTTTAATCTGCTCTGTTTAATATTTAGGATGGTTATATGACCGTTTATTTTGTTAAAACTATAGTACAAGCACAGAATCATCAGAAACACTTTTTTTTAAAGGTTTCTGGCAAGTCAACAAAGTAGTAGAATGATATGGCTTGTCATTTATTATTTATTGTTATTTATTCAGAAGTTTGGAGTAGGTCAGATTTTATGTTTTTGAAAGAAGTCACTTAGACTGCATTTATTTGATCAAAAATACAGTAAAAGCAGTAATATTATGAAATAATATTACAATTTAAAATAACTTTTATATGTGAATATATGTTAAAATGTAATTTATTGCTCAAAGCTGAAGTCTTCAGTGTCACATGATCTTTCAGAAATCATTATGATATGATGGTTTGATGCTCAAGAAACATTTCTGATTATTATCAGTGTTGAAAACAGTTGTGCCGTTTTTTTTTTTTTTCAGGATTCTGAATACATTTTGTAACATTATAAATATATATTTTTTTGTCACTTTTGGTTAAATTATTGTGTCCTTGATGAATAAAAATATTCATCTAAAACGGACCCCAAACATTTGAACGGTAGTGTGTTATTTTATAAGATAGCAATTTTAAACTATTTAAGACACGAACGCAGACATATATTGCTGCAGTTATGGTTTATTGCATTCAATATGTGGTATATGTGCTGCAAAGAGCCCACAGCTTGAATGAATTCACATCACTCCCACTAGAAATGTAGCTATTTTTACGATTTTTTTTTTCCCTTTGTGATTCACGCCGACCTTCAGGGAGAATGCGATGAATGCAGCAGAAAGTGGTGGGGTGAAAGGAGAGGAGAGCGGACAGGAGCTGTGACTGCAGGACTTTGGTTCCAGCGTGAGGGTCATGCACCTGTGTGTGTGAGTCTGTGTGTGGGCCACATTTCAACAAGCTTCCCTTTATTCAGTACATACGCCCGTCAGTGCATCTCGCTGTATTTAGACGTTGATACAGATTCAACTATAGCCTTCATTTCTAGGCAACTGTATTTCATTGGATTCTTATCAGACTAGCGCATCTCTTTAATTATGAAATCTGTTATGTCGTAGGCTTTTTCCCAGACAGGAGAATGCAGGTGACACATCACTGACACTGCAGTCTCAGCAGCGCTCTCTTCCTCCGTGTGCGATTCCTCTGCATCATATTTTATTTCTTAGGGCAGAGAACAGATGAGATCACCCATCTGTGCTGCTGTTACTCCACAATCTGTGTGAGATAGATAGATAGATAGATAGATAGATAGATAGATAGATAGATAGATAGATAGATAGATAGATAGATGTGATTTTGTGAATGAGTGCATACAGTGAGCATTCACAGCTGCTGTAAGATGATGATGAAGATGATGATGATGATGTGTGCTGGTCTCTCAGTAGTTGTCATGGCGTGTATTCTTCTCTGCTGTCTCTTCTCTTTCTTTATGTGTGTGTGTCCTACTTTTATGCACGTCGTCACAACAGTCCTTTGCTGTGGCAACCGCCGTTACTAAGCATGACACACACACTCTCACACGCGAGCTGTCGCACGCTCCGTCTCACGCACTTAAAGCCGGTGTACGCGCACACCCCTTTGCGCGCTCATGTAGAAGCCGCTGGTGCACACTTTTTGGAAATGCATTTAAATGTTTTTGCTTTTCATTTAAAATATTTAAATAATTTTAAACCACCCACATCAGACTATATACTTGTACCCTAGGGAATAAATAGTCGATCAAAGCTGATTTTGATCTGATATGTTCATGACTGCAGACATGATGGCAGAGCTGGAGTTATTTCCACAGACTCGCTCTACAGGGATTGTGAACACATGACATTCAATGTGCCGTGGCCCGTACTGATCTCACCGGAATTACCGACTGGCTGCTGCTATTGGACAAAAGTAGGTCAGTTCCAGCCGAGGGCTGAACGCTGCTCAGATGATCCTTAATTCACCGCATCGCGCACCAGCTTCGCTGTGATTGGATGTTGCGTTCCGCGCACGCAACACTCGACCAATCGAACGCAGGCGCGCTCGTGTTCTGGTGACTGCTGGTCGCTAGCACTGGCTGTTACTGTGTAGTCAGGGAGTATTGGCCATTCCAAGAAATTGATTTTGTGTTTAGAGAAGTGTGGAATGCGGGAGGGTTTATTTAAACAATAATTTCATTCTAGCTACAGTCAAATCCAAATGTATTTTATTCATATCAGAGTTTTATTACATATATTTTGTAAATGCAACTATATTGTTCAATAAAGGTTTTAAAAAGCAAGTGAGCTGCCTGAGTAGGCAGCATTGTAAGGCATTGTTGCCTATGTAGAGAATTCCAGATCACTATTTGGAACAGACTCGCTATGTTACAGTGTTATTATTGTTAACTAAAACTACTAATATATTATTAATATAAAAATGACAAAAGCACATATCAAAATTACAAAAAAAAAATTAAACTGAAAATATAAAAATAAAAGCTAATTCAAAATATTAATAAAAGCTATCACAATATTCGCTGTTTCAATATTCATTTAATGCATTTTTAGGTTGAAATTACACCCTTTTATGTTTTTTTCATACTTTTCTCACACTTTAATGATCTTTTTTTTTAGTCGATATTAAAAAAACAGCATAAGGTAATATACTGCAGTGTTTACATTGTTGAAACACAAAAAGAATGTAATCGTGGACGTGCAACAATGTATCGAGTCATGATTGGGGGGATCCACGCCCCCCGGCGCTCTCATTGGCCAGGGCTCTATTCAGCAGCTTGGCCTGTTCATTGACGTCACGGACGTCAGTCTTCGCACATGGAATTACGAATCAGTTGCGCTTTTGCGCTCCAGCCAGCCGACCTCACGGACGCGCGAGAACAGCCGCCGCTCATCGGTGCAGCGCACGGGCTGAGGACTCTATTCCGATACCCTATTGCAGAGTTTTTATTTTTATAAATTGGATATTTTTTTATTTCATTTCTTCAGGAAGATTGCTCTTTCCATTACGCGATGGAGAAGATGTCTCGACCTCTTCCTATAAACCCAACTTTCCTACCTCCGACTCACGGCGTCCTGAAATCCCTGCTGGAGAACCCCATGAAACTGCCATTTCATCACGATGAAGGTAAAGATGGATAGGTATTGCTTGTGGGGGGTTTAAAGCGTCTAATGCATCAGCTGACGGGTGTCAGGCGCGGTGCGCGCTTTGCTTTCCTTATAATCTGCGCGTAAAAGCGCGTCTTGTTTCACTGTGTTTTCACACCTTTACCAGTACCTGCTCAAGCATGCATGCTGTCATGTATAATCGCCTTGAATTCTGATGTGATTTTGGGCTGGAAGTTTTATGTTTATTGATATTTTTATTGCATTGCATTCATTTTACACACAGACATAAATCCATTGCGCAGTGGATTTAGCCGAAACGCATGATGGTATTTGTTTAAAATAGGCTTAGTTTGCTGTAAATGACAACATTTGCTCACATAGAAGAGGAACAAACAAAGTCTACTAAACCAATACCGACTTTATGCGGATAGATGAAGTTCGCACGCAATGGAGATGATTTGTACTCATAGTTCCCTTTAGAGGGCGCCACTGAGCGTGATTGTAATTGTGCTACATCAGTCCTCATCACATATTTACAGTATAAATAAAATTGTTTTTATCTTTGGTTGCACCTAAGGAGGACGTGCATTTGCATGCTTTTTCAGTTTGCACACTATATATGTTGATTTGGCTGCATTTTTGGGAAAGTTCACCCCTCATGTCATTGCAAAACTGTATTTTGCTTGTTCTCTGGAACGCTAAAAGAGAAATGCTGGAAAACAGCCACTCTTTTCCAGTACAAGTGACTGGCACTGCTGAGCATCACATGACTAAAAAAGTAAAAAGCTGTTGTATGATCTTGAATAAAGTGCAAAATGTGGTGTGGACCACTTTTAAGGTGCTTAATATATTGCTCTGTATAATATTGTATATATATATATATATATATATATATTGCTCTGTGTACATATATTCTAAAAAATGCTGGGCTAAAAACAACCCAAGTTGGGTTGAAAATGGACAAACCCAGCAATTGGGTTGTTTTAAACGTGCTGGGTAGTTTTATTTAAATCAACTATTGTTTAAAAATGACTGTATTGCTTGCTTAAAATGAACCCAAAGTATGTTGGAAATTAAAATTTTTTAACAATTCTGATTTTTAATTTCCAACCTATTTTGGGTTCATTTTAAGCCAGCCATATAGTAATTTTTAAACAATAGTTGGGTTAAATAAAACTACCCAGCACGTTGGGCAAACATTTTTTACCCAACTGCTGGGTTAAAACAACCTAATTGCTGGGTTAAAACGACCCAATCTGCCATATAGTGATTTTTAAACAATAGTTGGGTTAAATAATAGTTGGGTTAAACAATAGTTGGGTTAAACTGCACAGCACATTGGGGAAACATTTAACCCAACAGCTGGGTTAAAAACGACCCAATCTCTGGGTTAAAACAACCCAATCGCTGGGTTAAAATGACCCAATCTGCCATATAGTAATTTTTAAACAATAGTTGGGTTAAATAAAACTGCCCAGCACGTTGGGCAAACATTTAACCCAACTGCTGGGTTAAAACGACCCAATCACTGAGTTAAAACAACTCAATCGCTGGGGCAAAACGACCCAATTGCTTAGAGTGTAAAATGACTTAAATTTAATTGAATTTGATATTTCTTTCTATTATATTATATTATATTATTGTATTTTGTTGGATGAAACATGCATTTCAGACATGTTTGGGACAACATAAATGTGCTTAAAAGATGACAGAATTTAATTTTTGTGTGTGTGTGAATGGTGACAATAATGCCTCCATCTTGCTCCTCCAGGGTTCGGGAAAGAGAAAGAGAAGGAAAAGAAGTTGGAAGAGGATGGAAACGGTCTAAACACCCCTCAGTCTGCCTTCCTGGGGCCGACTCTGTGGGACAAGACCCTGCCGTACGATGGCGACAACTTCCAGCTGGAGTATATGGATTTAGAGGAGTTTCTGTTGGAGAACAATATTCCCGCCAACTCTCAGAACGAGCAGAACCAACCTTCCCAGCAGCCCCTGCCACAGCAGCCTCCTTCCACCCCGCCTACACCTTCGGTGGTGGATCTCAGTAACCGGGCGACCACCTCCGTTCACTCCGGGATCGTTGGCCAGAACTGCCTCCAGAGTCCCAGCAGAGCAGGTAGAGCACATCACTAATGCACCAGGCCGATCTGAGCCTTTAAATGACACCCGAGATGATGTGGTTTCTGTTCACATACACTCTTAAAAATAGGGTGTCTTTGCAGCGATGCCACAGAGGAACCATTTTTGGTTCCCCAATGAACCTTTCAGAGATTAGTTCTTAAAAGAACTGATTTTTCTTAGTGTGAAGAACATTTAAAAAAAAAACAAAGAACCTTTTTCCACTATAAAGAACCTTTTGTGGAAAGCAGAGTTTCCATAGATTCCAATAAAGAATCTTTATTTTTAAGAGTGTACGTATCATCGTCTGCATGTTGCATTGGTTAATCATCAATGAAAAGTTCAATGCTCTCTGCATTACTTCTGTTCTCTGTCACTGTGAAGATATCTGACCTCTGGAGCCCTTTAAAAATTCACCAAAGTAATTACCCAAAGCTCCCAGCGAACGTCACAGAGTTTTGAGCGACAGGTCATATAAGTGAGAGATTCCTTGGACTTTGCTCAGCGGCGTCTGCAGTATGTGTTTGGTTGAAGTCCATGTTGTCAGGTGTCTGTGGATCATGTTGCATTCGCAGCATTATCTCTGCAGCCTTTAAAATCAAATCAAGCTTGTTTATTTTTTGCTAGAGGTTGCAGAGGGAAAAAGAGAGAAAATTCATTTGAAATGGTGCATGCATATACAGTAGAAGACATAAACGCATTTCTTATACTGCACTGTAAAAAAGAATTGTTGGTTTAACTTAAAGAAATGTTTACTTCCCATAATGTTTACGCGTTAGGTGAGTAGGCGGAGTGTATTCAGTCTTAAGTGGCTGTTTGAACACATTCTACCACATGAGCGTTTCCACTACGAAAGCAATCCTGTCAAATGTGTTTTCGACTACCTCTGGAAGTGGTTGAAAGTCAACAAGCTCAAAACGTATTACACCCCGTTTACACCTGTATTTAGCGTCATCCTCTTGTGATCCAATCAACCCAAACGCATCTTAATACCAGGTGGAAACAAGGCCAAAGTTATTCGAACTATGAAGGAATGACTCATCTGCCCAAACGTGACTGACAGCTCCAGCTGAAAAGCACCTGAGGAGCCGTCAGAGTCACCCGTCACATTGATTATACATTCCTTTAAGAGCCAGTGACTTTCACAGACACTTCACACACTTTTACACCACCAGAACCAGCCATTAAACCTATGAAATTAGACAAACAAAATCCCAAAGACATGCATTACGCCTCCGATTTGAATTAAATGAAGTGCATGACGTGTAAATGACGTGTGTTTTAAGGCTAATGTAGGAGGAAACCCTATAGAGACAGAAGTTGCGACATTCATCCTACTGACACACCAAAATACTTTATGGATGTTAGTAATGCTGAGGTATTGAAACACACACATGGATGAGCAGTGGCTGCTTTCAATCTTTCAAAAACAAACAAACACACCCAGTTCACTCCTACATATAGATTATTTGTGTAAATCTCACAAAACATGGTCCATTTCACCCCAAATAGGTAAAAATATATTTTTTAAAAATGCATTAAGAAAATCAAGCATGTTTTCAAGAGCATTAAGATTTTTGCTTTGTGACATTATGACAATTAAGCACATTTTCACCCATTACAATAAAAAATGACTTTAATGACTTTTAATTAAAAAAGCACAATAATTGCTAAAACACTGGGTTGTAACGTCTGACCCAGGATCTGGGTAAAACAAAAACTACCCAAACACTGGGTTGTTACGTCTGACCCAGGATCTGGGTAAAACAGAACTACCCAAACACTGGGTTGTTACGTCTGACCCAGGATCTGGGTAAAACAGAACTACCCAAACACTGGGTTGTTACGTCTGACCCGGGATCTGGGTAAAACAAAAACTACCCAAACACTGGGTTGTTACATCTGACCCAGGATCTGGGTAAAACAAAACTACTCAAACACTGGGTTGTTACGTCTGACCCAGGATCTGGGTAAAACAAAACTACCCAAACACTGGGTTGTTACGTCTGACCCAGGATCTGGGTAAAACAAAAACTACCCAAACACTAAGATGTTACGTCTGACCCAGGAGCTGGGTAAAACAAAAATTACCCAAACACTGGGTTGTTACGTCTGAGCCAGGAGCTGGGTAAAACAAAAACTACCCAAACACTGGGTTGTTACGTCTGAGCCAGGAGCTGGGTAAAACAAAAACTACCCAAACACTGGGATGTTACGTCTGACCCAGGATCTGGGTAAAACCAAAACTACCCAAACACTGGGTTGTTACGTCTGACCCAGGATCTGGGTAAAACAGAACTACCCAAACACTAAGATGTTACGTCTGACCCAGGAGCTGGGTAAAACAAAAACTACCCAAACACTGGGTTGTTAGGTCTGACCCAGGATCTGGGTAAAACCAAAACTACCCAAACACTGGGTTGTTAGGTCTGACCCAGGATCTAGGTAAAACCGAATTACCCACACACTGGGTTGTTATGTCTGACCCAAGATCTGGGTAAAACCAAAACTACCCAAATACTGGGTTATTAGGTCTGACCCAGGATCTGGGTAAAACAAAAACTACCCAAACACTGGGTTGTTACGTCTGACCCAGGATCTGGGTAAAACAAAACTACCCAAACACTGGGTTGTTACGTCTGACCCAGGATCTGGGTAAAACAAAACTACCCAAACACTGGGTTGTTAGGTCTGACCCAGGATCTGGGTAAAACAAAACTACCCAAACACTGGGTTGTTAGGTCTGACCCAGGATCTGGGTAAAACAAAAACTACCCAAACACTGGGTTGTTACGTCTGACCCAGGATCTGGGTAAAACAAAACTACCCAAACACTGGGTTGTTACGTCTGACCCAGGATCTGGGTAAAACAAAAACTACCCAAACACTGGGTTGTTACGTCTGACCCAGGATCTGGGTAAAACAAAACTACCCAAACACTGGGTTGTTACGTCTGACCCAGGATCTGGGTAAAACAAAACTACCCAAACACTGGGTTGTTAGGTCTGACCCAGGATCTGGGTAAAACAAAAACTACCCAAACACTGGGTTGTTACGTCTGACCCAGGATCTGGGTAAAACAAAAACTACCCAAACACTGGGTTGTTACGTCTGACCCAGGATCTGGGTAAAACAAAAACTACCCAAACACTGGGTTGTTACGTCTGACCCAGGATCTGGGTAAAACCAAAACTACCCAAACACTGGGTTGTTAGGTCTGACCCAGGATCTGGGTAAAACCGAACTACCCACACACTGGGTTGTTACGTCTGACCCAAGATCTGGGTAAAACCAAAACTACCCAAACACTGGGTTGTTAGGTCTGACCCAGGATCTGGGTAAAACCGAACTACCCAAACACTGGGTTGTTAGGTCTGACCCAGGATCTGGGTAAAACAAAACTACCCAAACACTGGGTTGTTAGGTCTGACCCAGGATCTGGGTAAAACCGAACTACCCAAACACTGGGTTGTTAGGTCTGACCCAGGATCTGGGTAAAACAAAACTACCCAAACACTGGGGGAAAAAAATGACCCAAAAGGCTCAACCCAGGACTTGGGCAGAAAAAAATAACCCAAGATTTTTTTAGAGTGCAAGTTATATAGATAATTTACCAATTAAAATAATAAAACAATTTTAGTATTTAATCTTTGCATTGATTTTTTTGCATTACTGTAAAACTGTGCTAATTAATTAAATATGCTTAATTATCTTAAGAATAAGCACAATTTGCAACATCATAACAGTCTGAAAACATAATATAATATATACAGTTACTTGTATATTTATACAATAATTTATTTTCTCTATATTTTGTTTTTGTGGTGAAATATGAACTGGGGATGTTTTGACATGTTTCAGGAGATTCATCCATTTGTATATGTAGGAATGAGAGAAGTTGTGTGTGTGTTTATTGTCAGTATTTATAAAAAGTCGTTATAGCCACTTGAAGGGAATAAAAGTGAAGTGGCTGTACAGTAACCCTGTGACAGGTTTTATTAGACATCTCGCTGTGATGTGATGTGATGAACGTTCCCTCATGCGCTTCACTGTACGCTGCAGGATGTGTGTGTGTGTTCATGTTTACATTTCTGCATGTGCGTTTCCATGTGCCTGTGTGTGTGTGTGTGTGTGTGTGTTCGGTCTAGACGAGCGATTCAGGCTCTGCTCCACACATTTCTGCTCACGTGAAGTCCGCTCGTTCCCAAAGCAGTGTGTGCTGCCATGTGATAAACACATGCTGCTGCGTGTGCTGCGCTGCTGACGAGCAGCAGAGAGAGAGTTTGTCAAGGCAGGCCACTCCCCACTCAGCAGGCCACGCCCCATGTCCGCCTCTCCCACCTGTCTGTCTCTCCCTCTCATTTGCTGTAGCAGAAGCACAGTATGTTCTCACTGAGACTCACATTGCCTATGGCGTGGCTGATTCACGTGCAGCCGCTTTTAAACGACCTGTGAAAACCAGCACAACAAATAATGCATCAAACAAACCACATATCAGAAACACACATGCATGCAGAGGGGAAGAGATATAAAAGGGTTTTCACATCAAAGCCTCGTTCACACTGACATCGCCGCCTGAGGCTGCAGCGTTCAGAATTTATTTTTTTCTTTCTTTTTTTCTTTAGTTGAATTTTAATTGAATTGACCACAACACATAGGAATTAGAATTTGCAATTGGAGTGACGAAAAGAGACAGTTATTGAGTTGAATTTGATTTGAATACAACACAGGAATTGCAATTCACAGAAATTCAACACAGATAACTAAGTAATTAATCCTCTGATATGAAGAATACCTATACTAAATAGAGTTCAGTGCTGTCAAATTAAGAGCCATCAAACCTTTTTGGATTTTGCCACATTGTTTTCAGAGAACTTAATAGGAATATTCTGTATTTTGTATATTTTAATGTTAAATTTAAATATTTTAAATACAAATATTTTTTATATTTAAAACGTAAATATTAGTGCTGTCAAATCGATTAATCGCGATTAACCAAATCTAACATAAAAATCTTTGTTTACATAATATATGTGTATATATATTAAATTGATATTTTATTTATATAATAAATAAATAATATATATATACATATATATATGAAATGCTCGCACACACATAATTTATATAAATATAATATATATACACACACATTACGTAAACAAAAACTAGATGCAATTAATCGCGATTAATCGATTTGACAGCACTAGATATATATTTTTTATATATATATAATACATTTGAATATATTATTTATTATTATATGTATTTTAATATTTTATGTTTAATATATAATATATTACGATACTGAATAAATTAATTCTGGGAAATGTATTGTTTTTTCCTCCATGGTCCATAAAAACAAAGTCACATATAATTATATGTAGAGTCTATAAATTAAGTAATTTTTTGTAAGTTGCATTTATAAATAATAATTTTTAACAATATAATAAAATAATGTTTTTGTAAATATTCCATATGTGTGTGTGAATGAACTTTTAAATGAATAATTTATAGTAAAAAAAAAAAAAATGCATTATTCAAAGCTACATTTCCAGCATTTATATGAATTTATTTCAGTTTTAATTCTACTTCTTTCAATTAAAATTTGAATTGCACTTAAAGGTGTTTTGAATTGCGTTCTGTTTGTGGCCTGCACTCAGTAAACAGTCTCCAGCTGTGATTCTGTCGCTCGAATGTCTTCAGGTCGATTTGTCTCTGTAAATGTCTGTCAAACGGCTGTAATGGTGGACTTTGTTCTGCATGTGCGTGAGAGGCCGGCAGGAGTAACGTTTATCTACTGTTGGCAGAGCGAAACGAGGAAGGGTAAAGGGTTATTCTTTAGCTTTGAATGACAGAATGGATTTAAGATAGTGATGGTGGTTGCAATAACACACACACACACACAGAGGTCAGAGGTCAGAAACGAGTGTTGTGATGCTTAGTCTCATGGCATGTGTTCTGGATCTGGTTTATGGTTAAGCCTGCTGGTTCTGGAGTCGTTGGATCTATGGTTAATGGTCAGGGTCCTAGGGCCTCATTTATAAAGCGTGCATACGCACAGATTTGATCTTAGAATGTGTGTATGCTTACATCCACACCAACGCTCATATTTATAAAAACGGTCTTTGATGTGGAAATCTAAGCTATTCTTGCAGCTCGCCAAGGATTTGGACGATGACTGGTGATCTTTTACATGTAAATGACATTAATTAGGTGTCGTTTAAAACACGGAGAACTGAAACCATTCAGCTGCGCACAAGTTCAAAATCATTTGCGATTTATAGATTTCACATCCGAAAGAGAGGCGTACGCTCGTTTTCTGTGTGTACGTTCATTCTATGAATCACATGTACGCACATCGGAGAAAAGATCGTAAGATCAAATTTAGGACGGTTTCTGCGCAACATTTTATAAATGAGGCCCCTGATCTGTTGTCCTATTGGCAAATGAGATGTTCTAATGAATCATTTGTTTTAATGATTCATTCGAAGCAGTCAAACTTTGGCTGGTTAGTCTACACTACTGTTTAAGAGATTGTTTTTGAAAGAAGTCTCTTCTGCTCACCAAGGCTGTTTATTTGATCAAAAATACAGTAAAATCAGTAATATTGTGAAATATTTTTACAATTTGAAATAGCTGTTTTCTATGTGAATATATGTTAAAATGTAATTTATTCCTGTGATCAAAGCTGAATTTTCAGCATCATTACTCCAGTCTTCAGTGTCACATGATCCTTCAGAAATCATTCTGATATGATGATTTGATGCTCAAGAAACATTTCTGATTATTATCAGTGTTGAAAACAGTTGTGCTGATTCACTGATTCATTCATTATTTTTGTGGAAACTGCGATACATTTTATTTTTCAGTATTTTTTGATGAATAGAAAGTTCATAAGAACAGCGTTTATTTGATGTGTCTTTACTGTCACTTTTGATCAATTTAATAATGCATCCTTGCTGGATAAACATGTTAATTTCTTTCAAAATAATAATAATAAAACAACAACAACAAAAAACTTTTGAATGGTGTAGTTCAGCCCCTGCTGGTAGATGTTGTAACTGCACCATTTTGAAGGCCATTCAAGCCAGTTGTTTTGTTGTTTTTTGTTTTTTGCAAGAACAATATATATTGCATCATGTAAACAAATTTAAGCAAACGTATATTTTCCCTGTCGGATGTGAATTTGAATTTGGGAGTGTGTGTGCTGGTGCGTCACATGCTATTATACACAGCTCTCTGCTGTTGATTCAAAGGAATCGGGTATATTGAACCAGTTCCGTCCGAACAAACAGATTCACTAAAATAAACCAGGCTTCCCAATATTCCTCACTGCTGGAGGCTTTAGAGGGATTTTATGATTTCAGGAAAGATCAGAATTCCAGCTTGGATCAATTCCTGGTACAAGGGCAAGCCAAGATGCACACAGTCAATGGAAAGCTTTTCCTCGCGCTAAATCCCATTATCCGGCTTTTATCTGGACTCGTACATCGGCACCTGCTGTTGAGCCTCTGATATATTATCTCTGTTATAGATTAATATGATTAATATTATGATATTATTTATTAATGTTATTATTAAGACTAATATAAATACATTGTATGTATTATAATATAATATTATATTTATATATATTATGTATATAATTTTAATAACATTTATATGTATTAAAATTTTATATATATATATATATATATATATATTACTGTTACTGTTGTTTTTATTATTATTATTAACAACAACAATAATAATAATAAAACATTGATTTATATTAATATTTATTATATCTGAAATAAATTATCAGTTATTTATTATATGAAATTCTGTAGGTAAATCTAAATATAATAATCTAGAAATATATATATTTATTTTTTTAAAGTGTATTCTCAGTAGGATCTTTTTGCTCTTTAAAACTTTCGATGGAATCAATAAGATTTATATTCATTTTATATGAAATAAACAATGTTTTGGTGTTTTTTTGTGGCATTTCATACAATTATTTTTAACACTATAATGTAATATAACGTTTATGTAAATATTTCATATACAGTATGCGTGTGTGAATGAACATGAGTGAGAAAATTAAATTCTATATTAAAAACTTAGTTATATGCATTAATATGAATTGAATTTCGTATGAATTCTACTTCTTTCAATTATATCCCAGTTTTATAGGTTTTAGTGTCTTCTAAAACAACTATCTGAACACTCAGGTCACTTCGTTTTGTCAAATGTGTTTGCTTGAGATCTTCTTTACGATAAAAACATTTGCTTGTCAAATGCAGTGACATTCAGGCATTTTTAAGTGTGTCTATATATTTTTGGTTTTACTCTCAAGCCACTCATAGTTGTTGTGTAGCTTGTTTTATCACTGATGTTTGTTTCGGCCTCTCATGGCTCGTTTCACCTCTTATCAGGGCTATCGCTGGTTAAAATAGAGCTTGTTAGGGCGCCTTTTTCCTACACCCATCGATTTCCCCAAGCACAGACGCCTCCCTTCCCTCAGCGTGTGTGTTTAAGGAAGTGAAGGCCAGGGTTCACGGGACGGTCACAGTCACACCCCTGAACGATCTGCCACCCAACGGAGCAGGACCTCAGCAGCGCTCGCATACTTTCATTATGTCACAGCTTCATCATAGTGCACTGCTGTCCTCAGACCCCGCCCACCATTCCGGCCCTGGCCTGTGATTGGTCAGCACAGCTCCACCCCCTCACCTCTGAGGCCAAGTTCAGGCTCTCAGATTGACTGAGATAGAGAGAGACAGAGATGACAAGAATGACACACACACACACACACACACACACTTTATTTCACAGGCTTTTCTATTAACCATTTAAGTTATGAGTAACTGTTTAGGTTTGATGTTTGCAGGCAAAAATGTACTTTGAAAATACTGAGAATATTTAAGTAATGCTTAATTGTAGCCTAAACTAATCTCTCTCTCTCTCTCTCTCTCATTATACAGTATCTCACAAAAGTGAGTACAGCCCTCACATTTCAGCAACCATTTTAGTATATCTTCTCAAGCAACAATACTATAGAAATGAAAATTGTATATACTTTAGAGTAGACAATGTGCAGCTTGTACAGCAGTACAGATTTACTGTCCTCGGAAATAACTCAACATACAGCCATTATTGTCTAAATAACTGGCAACAAAAGTGAGTACACCCTAAGTGAACATGTCAAAACTGTGTCCAAAGTGTCAATATTTTGTGTGAGCACCATTGTTATTTAGCACTGCCTTAATCCTCCTGGGCATGGAGTTCACCAGAGCTGCACAGGTTTTTGCTGGGATCCTCTTCCACTTCTCCATAATGACATCACGGAGCTGCTGGATGTTAGACACATGGTGCTTCTCCACCTTCCGCTTGAGGATGCCCCACAGGTGCTCAATAGGGTTCAGGTCTGGAGACATACTTGGCCACTCCATCACCTTCACCTTCAGCTTCCTCAGCAAGGCAGTTGTCATCTTGGCGGTGTGTTTGGGATTGTTATCATGTTGGAAAACTGCCGTTCGGCCCAGTTTCTGAAGGGATGGCATCATGTTCTGCTTCAGTATGTCACAGTACATGTTGGAATCCATGTTTCCCTCAATGAAGCGCAGCTCCCCAGTACCAGCAGCACTCATGCAGCCCCAGACTATGATGCTACCACCACCATGCTTGACTGTAGGCAAGACACAATTTTCTTGGTTTTCCTCACCAGGGCGTCGCCACACATGCTGGACACCATCTGAGCCAAACAAGTTTATCTTAGTTTCATCAGACCACAGGACATGGTTCCAGTAATTCATGCTCTTGGACAGGTTGTCTTCAGCAAACTGTTTGCGGGCTTTCATGTGAACCAGCTTCAGAAGAGGCTTCCTTTTGGGAGGACGGTCATGCAAACCGACTTGTTGCAGTGTGCGGCGTATGGTCTGAGCACTGACAAGCTGACCTTCCGCTTCTGCAACCTCTAAAGCAATGCATCTGTTTTTTGAAGCCAGCTTCTGCACCTGACGCACAGCACGAGGACTCAACTTCTTTGATCGACCCTTGCGGGGCCTGTTCCGAATGGAACCCGTCTTGGAAAACCCCTGTATGACCCTGGCCACTGTGCTGTAACTCAGTTTCATGGTGTTACCGATCTTCTTATAGCCTAGGCCATCTTTGTGGAGAGCAACAATTCTAATTCTCAAATCCTCAGAGAGTTCTTTGCCATGAGGTGCCATGTTGAACTTTCAGTGGTCAGTATGAAATAATTGTACTCAAAGCACCAAATTGTAACTGAGAAGAGTTTGAGAAGATATACTAAAATAGTTGCTGAAATGTGAGGGGTGTACTCACTTTTGTGAGATACTGTATGTGTATATATATATATATATATATACATATCCTGCCTGCAGAATGAAACGATCACTATTACAAACATAAATATTACAAATATAAGTAATATTATAATTAAAGGAATTACATTATATTACATTATTATGGTATTTTATTCTTATTAATACTAATACTAATAACATTCATATTTTATATTGATATTTATTATGTATCAATAATAATTAATAATTATTATATTTTTTATTTTCTTGAATATTCCTTATCCTACCTTCAGAACCTAAACAATCACTCATAATTATATTAACTATATAATAGCATAAATATGATTATAATTACATAGATTATTATATATTACTACTAATAATAATAAACATTATTGTTTATGTTAATATTTATTATGTATGAACAGCAAATTATTTATATGAAATTCTGTAGATAAATCTATTAATCTTGAAATAATTTTGAATTTCTGTAATAATCTAATAAGTATTTTATCTCATGAGTATAAATATGCATAAATGCTATATATGAAGATTATTATTATTACTATTATTATTATTAATTAAACAGTAATGATTTATATTCATATTTATTATGGATGAATAATAACTTACTAATCATTTGTCATATGAAAATTTTGTAGATAAATCTAAATAATTTTGAATTTCTGTAATAATCTAATCGAGTGTATTAATAATTTTATCTCACAAGCATGAACATGCAAGATAGGGCAAGATTATCGTTACGCCAGAAAAGATGAAAGAAATCCTGAGTCGTTTTGACCGTTTGACCGTCATAAAGCAGGTCTTGGTCGGGTCAGTTTAGATAAAGTCCTTCATGATTTAACTGTCATGTTGTTTGTGACCAGAGAGGGAAACACACACACACACACACACATAAATGTATATCACACACACACATACAGCTTTGTCATGCTTAAACAGCAATCTAGGTCATGACGAAACCTGCCTTAGCAAACAGCTTCACCTTTGACCCCTGCCGTGTTTCTGTACAGAAACGGTTCCTCATATCAGTGCTACTGCGGCTCATAGAGGGGAAGCAGGTTGTGTGTTGCAGTTGTGTGATTCAGGCAGTGTTGTTGTGTGTAATATTGTGTGGTGATTGCGTGTGTGGCTGTACGCCAGCTCTTGGTGCTCTCAGCTCCTGTTTAATGACCCTTAAATCAGTCAAGAGTTTAATTTGATCTTCTAATCCTTCACTAATGAACAGAAACACACACACACACACACACACACACACACACACACACACACACACACACACACATTGCTCTTGTGTTTGACGTATTTTGGTAAATCAATCACAGTTGCCTTTACTGCATCAGTGAACATTACATTAAGAAAAATAGCTATATAATATAATAAATATTGCTTAATTTTTATAGTATAATTAATTTTTAATTAATGATTATTATTTATTGATCATATTAGTAATATTTTTATGCGTGTGTGTAAATGTGTTAATATGTATGGCTACAAGGTGGGTTCATGTGCCCCCTGGTGGTCAGAAATGGTAGTGCATATTTACACTAAATCAACATGATATGGAATTTGATCCTATTTACCTTTTAAATAAATGTCTCTTGTCTGTTGAGCATAATATGTGACCGGTGCTGTCAAAATGAGTCGGGCTGTTTTCGAGCTACAGGCAAAACAAGTGAAAAATGAGTTCATTAAGCCCTCGTCTAGCGATCCCAATGCTCCAAATAGCAATTAAACATCTAAAAGTGTCTTTATTTGTATGTTTTCTGAGAGGAGTACCTTTCCTTTCTCCATGAAAAATGCCGTTTTTCTCTGCTCGTTTCTCGACGACTGGCGCTTCCCATCAACACAAGTTTGGTACCGTTGTAAAGCGCAGTCATTCCAACTTTGTGAATATTCATAGCGAATTCTCGATAGCATGAGTCTGAACCAATGAAATGTTATTTTAAAACTCATGCTGATGTAAACAAAACGATCTTACTCGCACTGACTGACAGATCCGAAGCGCGCGAAAAAGACACCTCAGATAGCGCGCGATCCCGATATACACCATTACACAGAATTACAGTATTTCAAAAAATCTGTCTTGGCGAGTATTCATGCAAACATTGTCTGTTATATCTTAAGTGAACGTTTGGTTAACTGTTGGGGAAAAACATCTGATGTGTAACATTATATTAGGTCCGTGTGATATAGTAGGTCTTATCATATGTCTGTTTCATTAATGTTAATCAAACAATTGTGGCATTATGGAGAAAAAAACGTTGAATATATATTTCTACCTATAGATGACTTGGCTTGTGCTAAATTTGGTGTTATCAACAGGGATTTTAATGTTTTATGGTTGCTAGGTGATTTTGTTTTGGAGCCAACTCGATTTTTCTCAAAATTGACTTTGCTGACTCTATCGACTTCAAACAGGTGTAGCTCAGTCATCGTTTTGTTGGATTCCAACAAATCATACATCATTTTTGAAGGTCTTTTAATAGAGAATGTGAAAATAACAATAACTCATTGCGACTCATTTTGCCAGCACGGGTCACGTAATGTAATAATGTTGGTTAATATTATAATTAAAGTCATTTTCTCTCTTCTCTCTCTCTTTCGCCTTCAGTTCTGCCCTCTTCACGTGACACGCCCAGTCCGATAGATCCAGACTCCATCCAGGTTCCGGTTGGGTACGAGCCCGACCCCGCTGACCTCGCCCTCTCCAGCGTCCCGGGACAGGAAATCTTCGACCCTCGCAAGCGCAAATTCAGTGCGGAGGAGCTGAAGCCGCAGCCCATGATCAAGAAGGCACGCAAAGTCTTCATTCCAGATGACATGAAGGTAAAAACACAAACATTAAACCATAAAGCACACAAAGAAAAATGATGATTATTATTATCTCTCTTTCCAAATATTTGTGAAACAACAACAGTAATAGTAATATTATATTTTGTTAATGTTGTACAAATAAATGGTAATATACAGTAATATACTGTAAAACAATGCATTCTGGGTAATATTTGTAATTTTCAAGAAAGTAGCCTATAGGTTACTTTCTCGAAAACAACAAATAATATTACCCAGAATGCATTGTTTTTCAATGGAAAATGGTATTTTACTGTGTAAATTTGTTAAAAAATTAAAAAACTGCTATACAGTTTGTTTGAAATTCATTTAGATTTACATTCATCTTTTTTTAAAAGATGAATGTATAATTTTTGTGTCACCAGGAAAAATTCCAAACTGAATTGTGAGAATAATTATTTTTTTCTGATTTGTTTGTCTCTCCGTCTCCGAGCAGGATGACAAGTACTGGGCACGGCGCAGAAAGAACAATGTCGCGGCCAAACGGTCCCGGGACGCTCGCCGGCTGAAAGAGAACCAGATCGCCATCCGTGCGGGATTCCTGGAGAAAGAGAACGCGGCGCTCAGACAGGAAGTGGCCGACCTGCGGAAGGAACTCGGCCGCTGTAAGAACGTTCTGGCCAAATACGAGGCGCGACATGGCCCTCTGTGAGCCCCTCCCATCCCCACACAAGCCCCGCCCACATCCACAAATGACCGACCCCCCAGGGACTTCTGCGTGCCCCTTTAAGAGGCGCCAAATTCTCCTTGAATTTTTTTCACGTTTCTCTCTCTTTTCTCTCAATATTTGAGTTGACGTGTTTTTCGTTTGTGTTTCAGTGTCTGTCTTTCTCCTCTCAAGTAGGAATTTCACTTCTCTCTCTTTCCTTTTATTTGTTCGTTCGTCCATTTATTCCTTCGCCAACGATGGATCGTTTATTTGGAAATGATTCTACATGGTTCTCGTTTTCTCTGGAATGTTTTCAAACACGGACTGATAAATATTTTCCTCTCTTCTTGCCCTTCTGTCTGTCAATCATCCGCTCGGTCCATCCCCCTCTTCCCAGAGGCTCCGCCCACTTCCTGTTGCTCGAGCTTATTTTTGTGTATATTATTGTATTTTAGTTGAATAGCTGTAATGCACCGGCACCTTTCGTTCTGTAAAGTGTGTATAACACTAGCTAGCATCAGAACACGATGTTTGTTTTCTGTTCTTTGTGTTTTGTCTGTTTTACTTTCATCATTACTTTCAAACCAACACCAGCGTAGTTTTTTGCGTCTTTCCTGTATTGTCCATGGAGCAATAAGCCTGAATCTCTTCAGAGGGCAAAACACATGAAATGTAAGCTAGATTCTTCTACTCTAAAGTTTCTGCAAAGCCTGTTTCATAGCGCCATCATGTACTTGCTGTAGTGCAGAAACTTTCCCTCCAAAACTTTCCCTCCAAAACTGCTGAATCCATTATTTGTCTCTCTTTCTGTCTCTCTCTCGCTCTAACTCCCTGCACTAATGCGTGTTTCACAATCTGATCTGGTGCAATGTTTCTACCTACACTATAATCTGCCTGATATATTTATGGACTTTTTTTTGAATGGAAGATTTTTTTTCAAAAATATTCAGCTGTTAATTACTACTATTGTTATAGCTGTTCTTATTGTTATGGCTGTATAGTAATTTTTCCTTATTGTTTTATTGGATATTTCAGCATGATTATTGTTTCAGAGTTGCAGCCTCAAGCTAATTGTAAATGGGTCATTTTTTTTTTTTTTTTTTTAGAATGGATGATTTTCTTTTTTTTACTATAATTTTTTTCACCCACAGCATGTTTTAGAATTTTTGTTTGTTTTTAAGTCAGTACAAAAAAATAATATTTGTAGTGATTTTTTTTCTTTCGTTTTTGTAGCTTCGCGTGTCTGTCGGCTGTATGACTGTAATGAATGTGTTTGAAGAGGTTTTGAGGCGTTCGTTAAGCAGGACGGTGTTGTCTCAAATACTGTGGTTGAAACCCAATCAGTTTGTTTACTGCAGACCAAAAGATACAGCACACAGATTTATTGATAAAACAGAGTTTTAGTGTTTATATATATATAAACATATATATATATATATATATATGAAAACTATTCTATAAGTTGCTTTTTTGTACAGTATTTTTCCTATATAATACTGTTTGAATATTTTCAAGGCACAACAAATACAGAGTAGTACAAGAGAAATCTATGATTGCGTATATATATATCCATTACTCAGAGCTAAGTAACATAGTGTTTTGATATATTATGAAGTATATAACAGGGAGTAAAAGCGAAACCCGCGATTATGTCCTCTATTTTGGGCATTAAAAACCTTCTGCACCCTCAATTTTCAAATAGCCTTTAGTATTCTGTCTCAGGGAACGCTAGCAGCCGGACCTCACACCATAACTCGCAGCAAAATAAAGATTATATATATATGTATATTGTACAGAAAGTACATCAATAGTTTTTCTCCTATAGGGAGGAGCTGCAATTCCTCCGTATAACTCACACTCTTGATGCTGTGTAATGGAGTTTCATTACACGCAGCATCCACAGTATTGCTATTGGTTCTTTGGATGGAAATCTAAAGGCTATGCTTTCTAGTCTATACAATTAAGTCTTTTTCACAGCAGAGTGTTGATAATGAATGTTTAGTGCAGCAGCTCTAAGAGCTTTTGCTTGGTTGAATGTTATAAAAGTCTTGTTGTCAATGGAGTCACTGGGTACGTTCAGACTAGTATACTACTACTATTTCTGCAGTATATAGTAGGCCTATGTATGTGCACAGTTTGTGAAAGTAGTAAGCTAGAAGTTACTTCTGGAACGTACCAGGTTTTTGTAGGTTTTTCTGGTCTGAGATCAGTTTTTTTCTTTCTGTTCTAATAGATAATACAGGGTTTAAAGCCGAGACGACTGATCTCAGGTCAGGTTTGATTGCTGTTTCTGCTGGTGACTTCATTGTCAACAGTAACTGCCCCAGTTTAGGCCAAAGTTCAGATGTGCACAGATTTGTATTGTTGAGGGTCGATTGGGGGCAGAAATGGCGCTGTGTTTTGTTTTTTCTTTTAATTTCCCTTTATTTTCTCATGTCTGTTTGTTTTTTGTGGTATAAATGCAGATGTGTGACGCGTGTATAAAGCCCTGTGTAGACTGTTTCCAAATGTACAAAATTTAAATAAATCCAGGATTAAGCCAAACCGTTTCTCATGAATAATGCCCCGTGAAAATACCTCCCTGAGGGCAAGAGGGAGGCCCAGCCAAGTTTTCAGCATTTCACTAATGTGTTCCTCTCCTTGTTAGATGGGAAAAGTATTATAAGTTAAACAGTCCCAGACCATCTTGAAAATCCAATTTATTCTGCCTTTATGTGCTATCAGACTTACCATAAATACAACTGTCCTAATCGGAAAATATCAACGAACTCTCAAATTGTGTGAAACTAGGGCGGACCATACATTTTAAACATGGCGGATGATTATCGTCAGATTACCGAGATTTTGCGGGCACTAAAGCAAAGTCCCTTTCAAGGAAAGTCTGTTCACTCAGCGGCCATATTTGCAACGCCTCTGGGCAGCTATTTCGGGCATCCAAGACCAAGTCCTATCTATTTAAATGGGGGAATCCTGAAATCTCCAAAACTACTTAGCAAACTCAAAATTAAATTTCAAATCAGCAACAAAATCTGACATGAACTGTCCCATAAATGTGACCCTGGACCACAAAACCAGTCATAAGGGTCATTTTTTTGAAATTGATCTGAATAAATAAGCTTTCCATTGATGTATGGTTTGTTAGGATATGACAATATTTGGCCAAGATACAACTATTTAAAAAAATCTGGAATCTGAGGGTGCAAAAAAAATCTGAATATTGAGAAAATTGCCTTTAAAGTTGTCCAAAAGTCCTTAGCAATGCATATCGACTCACAAAAATACATTTTTGATATATTTACAGTAGGACATTTACAAAATATCTTCATGGAACATAATCTTTACTTAATATCCTAATGATTTTTGGCATAAAAGAAAAATCGATAAGTTTCCATGGATGTTAAAGGTTCTTCGTGAAACCATCAATGCCAATAGAGAACCTTTATTTTTAAGAGTGTAGGACATTTCCGATAGCATGTGAAGGCAGCATTAGCATACAAACGTTTGGCCAACTCAATCTAGACTGTTTAGCAATAGATTGCATGAGCGGATAATCTTGTATTCATATAAATCTACCTTTAGATGCAATTCTAATAGCATCTGTAATCTCATAAGGACAGGGAAGGACACAGCAGTGAGATTGTGGGAAACAAGTTGGCATCTCCCTTTTGGTAAAATTCACTACCTCAGTGCTGAAAGGAAGCTAGAACCATATTGAACCTGTTTAGTCCAGTGCCTTGAATTACCACAGACGATTCCACACTCATTTTAAAGCTTAAATTACTTGGACCGGATCGGACCTGCACGGAATGGGCTCCCCACGCTGCTCCAATCAGCCCTGAAAATCCCACCCCTTACTTTACACGTTCACAAACACAGAACTCAGACGCTAGTAAAGCGCTGGTTCGTCTTGAAAGACCCACAGGGGTCGACGGGAAGGTGGGCCCAGAGAACCGCCGTATTGAAGGCAACACCTGCAGACAGTCAAAGCTGGAGATGTTTGATCTTGTGTGTCATGCAATGGAAGCAGAAACCCGAACCTTTGCTCTCTGCTGCCACCTTTTGACCCCTTATCTCTGTACATTTAGTGTCCAATAAAGTCTTCAGTTTTCTCTCAAGATATGTGCTTTTCTGTCTTTGTTCATGACTCTGAATGGGAGGCCCTGAAGCTTTTATTTGTTCCATGCTTTAATAAAATTCAAAAGGGTTTTATCTGCATGAAAACATTAATGCTAACTTAGCATGAAGTGCTCTACAAAAGTGCTCTACACTGAAAGTAGCCTGCATATTCATCAAGAAAAAAAAAGTTATTACATTTCAATTTAAAAAAAAAAAAATAAAAAATAAGGTCAAATTCTAATACATACACATTATATTACATGTATGTTTTAGTTTAGAAGCCCAATGTTTACACAACAATGTTTAAAATGTTTCACTACCATGACAAATTTTAAATTTTATTTGGAAAAGGTTTGTGCATTTTTGCCTTTAGATTTCTTTAATTAATGCCTTTGTCTTAAGATGGTACTTGTGATCAGTAAGGAGGAAATTAAATTTGGTCTCTTTCCTAATTTCTTTCCTAAAACTTCACAAAGTCAACATTAATGTATTAGATAACATGAAGTAACAATATTTTTTCAGTATTTATTAATCCTTATGTGTGTGAATAAAATACAGTTGTTCAGTGTTTGTTCACCTTAGTTGGCAATTCATTAAATGTTAACAGTAACATTTTGATTTTAAAAATTAATTGAAAAATGTTTAATGAATAACATCAAAATTAATACATTATGTAGAAGTATTGTTTATTGTTAGTTGTTAAACGAGACCTTTCCTTAAAGGTACACCATGTAACTTTTTACCCTCTAGTGATTAAAACACAAAACCGCATGCATTTTGCAGAAGACATTGTTTTAGTTGTGCTTCGGCTTTGCGTGACTGTGCGGATGAGTATGGTTATCCTACTGCTCATAAAACATTCACTACTAGGCTTAAAGGGATAGTTCACCCAAAAATGAAAATTATCCCATGATTTACTCACCCTCAAGCCATCCTAGGTGTATATGACTATCTTCTTTCAGACAAACACAATTAGAGAAATTTAAAAATATCCTTGATCCTCCAAGCTTTATAATGGTAGTGAAGGGGGGCGAGATTTTGAAGCCCAAAAAAATTCATGCCCTGTAAAAAATATTAACCCCCTGGAGCCGTATGGATTACTTTTATGATGTATGAATTCATGTTTATTTTTATTTTTTTGCTTCAAAATGTCCCCAACCCCCTCAACCATTATAAATCTTGGAGGAGCCAGGATATTTTAAAATATATCTTTGATTGTGTTCGTCTGAAAGAAGATAGTCTTATACACTGAGGGTGAGTAAATCGTGGGATCATTTTCATTTTGGGGTGAACTATCCCTTTAAGAGATAACCAGTTTAGATGGAAAGGATCTCAAGCTGACTAGCTGAAGACGTTACTGTAGCTTTACCCATTAAAAGACACGGTACTTCATTGAAAATACATTCCAGCACAGCGCTACAACAACCATAATGAAACGAGCCATCATAATAGATTATGCTTTACGATGAACTGTGTTGGAAAGCTACATATGGCAATTTATCTGTTCAATAAAATACCTCACTCACCTTTTGAGTAATAAAAACGCCATCTCCGCGTCGCTCTTTTTGCCATCAGATTCTGTTCGTTTGTTTTGAACGGGTGATTCCCCAGAGGTTGGAGATTTAGCTGCTCCATGTCAACCTTTCTCGCTCGTTGTAACAACTGACCTATGCCGTTCTCACACCATACATGCGTCAAAGTAGCCGGAGCAACTTTACTCTGTTTACAGATATGACGGGACATGTACGGGCGAGTGACGATTTACGAATGTGCAGTTTCCCGCGAAAACCATCCCGACAGGTCTAAAATATAAACACGTATAAAATAGGTTTAACATAGTGAATCAGGGTAAGACAAAAACATGTTATGGAAGAAGGTTTGATGTATTAACTTTGTTAATGTTAAACAAAAAAGTTGCATAAAAAAATCTACTTTAAAATAAAATAGGGGTGTTGGGGTAATTTGAAAAGTTACAAATTCACTGTAAAAAATATTTAAGTTGTAAATAAAACAAAGAATTTGCTGTTTATTTGTAATTATTTGTGAAATGTACTAACTATTTCTGAATGAAAATTTGTTCTGAAATAAATTTCGTGTAGGATTTATTTTAATGTTTGAAAGCAAAAGAATAAATATAAAAGGAAAGTGCAGTAGTGACCATTTAAAAGTCTTCATCTTGCCATGTGTGAAACTTGGACTAAGCCACAATATTCCAGATTAAACAAACACATACACGAGAGTTGTTGTTACTGCTTTCATTTATTAACACTTTAGAAACTTTTTCAGTATTGGACACATTTAATCTTTATAGTAACACCACCACCAAAACACCAGAATGATGTATGATGAGAACATCAGAAGTATTAGAAGACGTTTCATATTTAGATTGGAAAAGGCCAGTGCAGAATCATGTGCCAAAACAGGATGTAGAAAGATTTTACAAAAGTCTGTCCCAGAGTACAAGAGCTGGTCAAAATGACTCTGTTCATGCAGTCCGAACACATCTCACCAAACACCCCAAATCATAACAATGAAATGCTGAGTTCTCGTCATGTCAGGATTATAAAAGTCAAAATACTAAAACATTAATTCACCTCTATGCTACTTTTATTTTTTTTAAAAATCCATCCTGTAAATTACGGATTTGAAAAAGACATGAATGGTTTGTACTAGTCTTAAACTGGTAGGTCTAACTGAATATTCCAACATGACGGGAACACACCTGAAGAATAAGCATGTGTTATCGACCACAGTGATAATATTACAAAACAAAAGCTGTTGAGCAAAACACTTAAATATGCGAGATAGCTGCGATCCAGACCTCCGGGTTTAGCACTTTTTAAAAACATCTGAGTTTCCACCCAGTGGATCGCAGCGTTTCCTGAATCCCAACAGATCAGTGCTTCAACAGAACTGCAAAGTCAACTGAACAGCGACTGTTAAAGAGCGCAGCCGAACGCATTCACAGTGTCACAGCGTCTTCTGCAGAAACGCCTCAGAAACCAACGAGGGTCCTTGGAATGATGATGATGCCTACTAAAGAACATGATTTCCCATGATCCTCTGAAACTCACTCTAGTCTCTGAATATAGGTAGTTTAATGTGCATGATGGGACGATGACCATCTGTCGATATCTCAATCTCAAATACGGTTAACAAGTGAATCTCACGAAACGTGCCAAAAACAGTCATATTTCACAAAATATATGTATTTTACAATTTTTCACAGTTTCATGACAATTAAGCACATTTCCAATCTTATATATATATATATAAATAAAAGAGATGCACCGATACTAAATTTCTCCACCGATACCGATAACAGATTATTCAGTGTGATATCTGCCGATACCGATAGTTTGGTGGTTCTGCCTTTTATACCTTCTTTTAAATTAATAATAATTTCATTATAATTAATAATTAATCATTATATTTTTAATTATTATATTTTGAAAGAAATGCAAATAAAAACTTTATTCTCTCCATTTCATCAACTTGTTTCAGAGTAACTGTTATCAGTTATAAAACATTACTCAAATTAATATTAACACACATTAACTAAATTCTGAAGATTAAATTAATATTTCTTAACTTTCTGAATGTTATTAATTCATATAATTACTATTAATATTGAACATCAAACTGGTTTATTAGCATTTTCTTTACACAAAGCACAAATTCAGTGCATTTTCCTGCCATCTTTTGATTGACAGGATATATCGGCCCTGACTATTGGCTGTTTTTAAACTATCGGCCGATAGTGTGAAAATTTGCTTTATCGGCCGATACCGATTATTTGCCGATATATCGGTGCATCTCTAATATATACATAATGAGAAGGAAAATTTCTTTTGATAATTTTTCTTTTGATTTTGGGGTGAAATATTACCTGTTTTTGTCAGATTCATCGTAACAGATACTGGATGTCATTCTATCTTCAAGTCATAACCAGCAGGAATCGAAACCGTGTCTTTAAGGAAGTTCAGGCGGTGAAATAAACATCCTACAGCATAGTAGACCTGGTTGTGCTCGACAGCGTTTCTATCCGCCATCATCCCATCAGCCTCTCAATGACAATATTTCAGGTGTGACGGAATATCAAACACAAGTGGTTCTTCCTGTTAGAAAAGTGCCGCATAGAAAAAAAGCTCCGTGCAGCACTTTCAAATCCTGCTGAAAGAGCAGAAACACGGCAAGAGCGTAGAAAACCACCAGCACTTTGTAAAAAACAACTAGCTGTACGTCTGAAGTAAGTTGAAATGCAAAAATAGATCTGATACAGAAAGTTGCAAGAATAAAGCAAACTAATTCACTACAGATGATATGAAACAACTACCGAGTGTGTGCGTGTGTGTCAGAATGCACAGAAAAATCATTAAATATCAGACACAATTCATCTGCTTTCAGTGGAATATATTTACATAATACTGACGAACATGGCATTGCCGTGTTGTTGCAGCTGTGGCAATACTGCGACACACACACACGCACACTTCGCTGATCCAAGTTGGTTAGAAAACCGTAAACATTGCATGGTCGTACTGGTAAACGATGGTGTTCGGAGCATCCGGACGAGACGATCATGGTGTTTTGGTGATAAAGCTGAGAGAGAGAGAGACGTCAACAGTGATGAGGAAGAGCTCGGGCTGGAGGTGCTCAAACATCCCTGATGTCCTCCAGAGCGGGGCTGCGGTACAAGTACTTCCAGATGGCATAGTAGTGGATGGCGGCTGCCAGCGCCACGAACACGTGCCAGATGGCGTGAGCGAACGGAATCACGCCGTCAGATTTGAAGAAGACGACGCCCAGGCAGTAGACGAAGCCTCCGAACGCCAGCTCGTACAGCCCGTCTGTGTTACTCTGTTCAAAACAAGAACGAAACACAGTCACAGACATGAAAATCATTCAGTAAAGTTTTGATTTTACCCATTTTTATCATGCACCAGCCAGAAATCCTAGTCGTAGCCCACTTTATTTCCAACACAGATGGTTAAAAGATAATTTAACGATATTTTGACACATTTTTGTAGGCCGAAACAAAGAAACGGATTTGCATTTTAACACTTCAGTGGTTTTTTTGAATGGGTTAAATGCCTGAAATAAGGTGTGTGGTGGAAAAGATATTTTCATGTTTTATTCTACAACATGAAATACATCAGTAATACCTTATTTAAAGCTTTTACTTAAATACAGTGAGCTGCGTCCCAATTCAGAGGCTGCATCTTTCAAAGGCTGCATTTGAAGGCCGTATGCTTCACAGCAACGCAACGAAGGCTGTCCCAATTCGAAGGCTCCTTCGAATGCGGTCTACAAAGGCCCTGTCCCAAAAGGCACACTTCAGGGCTTTTCACACTTGAAATAGTTAACCCTGGGTCATTCTAAAGCCTGGGTAAATGGAATCCTGGGTTATCTTGCTTCACGTTTCACAATGCTCACAATTAACAATTAATCCTGGGTATTCATAAGCTGATGTTTCACATTGTACATTCCTAAACACTGGGTTAACCTTCTTATTTGCATATTTGTGGTGTCAGTGTCATTGTTTGGATAAACGCAGCATGTGACCTGTTTACATAGCTCTAGTATTGCGCGTCCTCATATTGCCGACTGTACTATCGAGTTTATACTGAATGGACATTTCGAACTATAAAGGTAAGAATGAAACGGTCTCTTCTTCACTCAAATTGTCAAGTTTTCTGTCAGCATCTGACATTTTTCCTCTCAAACGCTGAATTTATTGTTTATATACAATGCGCAGGAGGGTTGACGGTGAGCTAATTTTCCCACCGGTTAATCGACATGTGACCACACCGGTAATACTGGTATCACCAGGATAGGGGGAGGGGGTGTTCCCTCTTGCACCTCGCTAATTTGAAAGCGATAGTAAAATGCGCAAGGCCGCACGGGCATTCATAACAGTGTGGAGCAGAGCGAGCTTTTTCAATTAATTCCTCAACTTCCATAGGAAAGAACTGAAAAAGCTCAGCGCCAGTAGACACGCACCATTTGAATGTCCATGCGCATTTTACTTTCGCTTTCAAATTAGTGCCAATTTGGGGGCGGCAATTGCTTGAATGGGTGGTTCATTATTATTAATGAAAAACACAACAACTAGAAAAACACAACTAATCCTTTGCAGGTTCCCTATTAGCTCTGGGTTTAAATCCAAAAATCATCTTGTCAGTAAGCTCCTCACTCATGATAAATGAAATCTGATTCCAGCTGCTGGTCTGTGCTGCGACTCTCGTTCGGCTGAAAGAGTTGTTGAAGCTTAGTGATGGTGATGTTGAGGTCATGCAATTGTGGTGTAGTTCATTTATAGCCTACGTTTAGCTTTTTACTTCTGCCGACTGTATTTAGGCTTTTAAATTTATAAACGGTGTGTTTATTTGTGAATATTATCATGATGAACAAAATGTGTAATCATAAACTCATAAAATCATAAACTTTTGTTGGTCTCAGAGCTTATTTTCTGCAATAATCCAAAAGCTAATGGAAAAATCCTATTGGGTTTTTGTCGAGGGAACCAGAGTGGTGCAAACTTACGAGTCGGCCTACAAAAATATGTCATCACTGCAGCACTCTATATGCAACTAATACAAAAAAAAAACACATGCAAACACGCTGCTTGTGTGAATAACAAATGTAGTACCTTTTTACAAACAATTTAACAGATATTGTGCTTGGAAGTATAATCTGACCATAATACATTTAGCTTTTAATTAAAGGTTATGTGGTTAATTTCCAGCTTCTTGGGCTTTGCATGCAGGGAGATTTATTTAGTGTCTCTCCATTGCATCCCAAACCACAAGGTGGCGTCAGAGTCTGTGACACGCGACATGCCAATAGGAAGCAAAACGCTTGCTTCCTAATCGAATTGTCTAATAACCTGCCATTATATATTACGACTATTGTTGGCTCTTTGTTCCTCTTTTGTAAGTTGCTCTGGATAAAAGCATCTGGTAAATGCATAAATATAAACATGTAATGTTTACAAAACAGAACCGCTGTATGCAAGTCTTTATTGTACTGTATCATGTACACAGGTGCTTTATTTATACTTTATGTGAAAGAGTGAATCTCACAAAACCTGTCAAACCATGGCTAAAAAGAAAATTAAGTGTATTTTAGGGCTTTTTTTTGTTACATTGTTTTCATGACAATTAAGCATGTTATGTTCTCATTATGAATAGGTAAAATGCTTAAGAATAGGCATATAAATAACATCACAACATCATTTTTTGGTCAAGATCTTGTATTGGCAATGCAATTCGTCATGCTCCCTCCCAACTATTCTTTCACAATATGAGCCTGATGAATCCTGACATTGTCATTGAATTTTGACATTGTCATTGATTGCAAAGTAAATATGAATTTTCAATATATCAGCCTTAGTCTTACCTATAATACATAATTAAAATTAAAACATTTAGGCATACAATCTGTTCTGCTTCCCCTGCAGTGATTCCTACTACACGTTCTTTAAATCATCAAGTTAATTAGTACTTGTAGAACTCAGATTGGCTGCGTCCGAAATCGCATTCTTCCCTACTATATAGTAGGTGAAAAACAGTATGTGACAAAAGAAGTATGTCTGAATTCACAGTAGGAAAAAAGTACCAGGATGACCTACTACTTCTGAAGTGTGCATACGATGGAAACTTTACTATCCCATGAGGCCACGGGAGAGGATTTGTGAATGGCAGTGAAGCGACGCAACTGACGCTGGTAAGTCACATGATAATAACAACATGGTGAATGTAGTACGTCTGGATTACATCCATACTATATAGAGCATGCTTTAACACTAGCAAAGTACTTATTCAAAATAAGTACCTACTCAAGAGAGTATGCGATTTCAGACGCAGCCATGAGCTCAACAGGAAATGAGCTCACACACTCACCATTGATGTCACTACCAGAGCAGGAAAGAAGCCCATGGTCAAGTAAAACGCCAACTCCACTAACTTATACCTGTACAAACACACAAAACACAGACTTTATCATCAGACATGCATTCAAGGACATGAACAAGTAAAAAAATGATAAGAACATCGCTCTATTGTTAATTGCTTTAATTATCTAGTTTGTGCATGTTTAATTATCTATTTTGTCATATTTTATACACATACGCCTTAAGAAATTATTTATTTGCAATAAACCTGCATTTAAAAAAAACACTTAGGTCTAAATTTAATATTTGTGCATTTGAAATGCATATTAAAATGCACACTTCAAAATGCTGTATGTCATTGGGACTTTAAATTGCGAAATAATTGTGGTAAAAAAAAAACCAACAACAACAAAAAACAATCACAACCGATTTCTACATTCAACAAAATATAATTTAACACTTTGTGCATGTCAATTATTAATCTTGGCCATAATGAAGATAAGATGTCAGAGTATGTCAGATACAGTAGAAGACATTAAGTTGAAGTCAAACGTACTTTTCGTGGTAGTTAAACACATAGATGGTTCCGGCTGCCGCCATCAACCAAACAAACCAGCGCATGTGAGCAGCGAGCGGCCCGAGCTCCCGGAGATTGAGCCTGCAGGAACACAAACACACACACCCCCTCATTAGTGCCGCGTTCATCACAGAGGAATGTGTGTAAGCGTTACACACACCCTGATCCATCCCAGAAACTGCATGTCAATTTTGAAGTCAATCAGACCAACAGTTCTGTAGCAAATTTCATGTTTTGTTCAATTATAGCGCCAGCAAGTGGCGCAGTCCCAGCGGGGTTTTTTTTGTGTGTGTCCTCAGAGTGCCCCCATACATAAGAGTGTCAAATTTGGTGAAAATATCTCATTTTGTTTAGGAGTTGTAGACATTTATACATATGAACACATAAAAAATTACCCACATCTGACTTTGATTGCATTTTTTTGCCACTTACTATAAAAAATTTGACATTTGGCCATTAGTATATAGTCAACAAACTATGTTTTCGATTTCCATACGGTGGTTTCATTTTAATCGTACTAACGTTTTTTTAAGAAATTCGCGAATGTTGTTTAAAAGCTAAATCACAACGTTGCACTAACCATAAGCGAAACCTAGCATATTTGGTGTCGTTGGCCTCAACAAGGATTCAGGAATCCAAGAAGACATCCAAAGTTATAAGCATATAAGTATTATTTTTCACCACTAGGTGGCGCTGATCTGAAGCGTCTCAGACTCCTTCAGGGCATGGTGCCGATGACCCATACAGTTTTATAATGATATATTCATCCATTCGTAAAATACAGCATTTTACTACAAAATTCAAAATTGCCAACGCTCAAAATGGCCGATATGGGAAAATTGCATATCATTCAACTTGGCATGACGCCTTGAATGCAATGAGACTTTTTTTATGATTTTTGGACAAATCATTCAGAAGTTATAAGCAAAAATAGCAATTTTTCGTATCTCCGGACCAGTAGGTGGTGCTGTGCTGAAACACAGCTTGTAACCTCAGGTCATGATTGTGATAACATGGACCAAGTTTGGTCTGAATACGATAAAGCGTTGAGGAGATACAGCCTTATTGCTATTTTCGCAAGCGCTACGTAAAATTTGTTTGCACATTTTTCGAAAACGGTTTGACAAATCAACTTGAACATGGTCTGAAGATGATCAGATTCACTTTTCGTGAAAATCGGAGCAACAGCCTAGGAGGAGTTAAAAAAAGTAGGTTTTTCGGAAAATTCAAAATGGCGGGAATTTTGTTTCTAGCCCTTACGGTTCAAAAGTTAGTAGCATAAATATAAGTGCAAGTTTGGACAGGTGGTGGCGCTAGAGGGATTGAGTTAGAGACTCCAAATTTGCTATGGTGACAGTTCAGACTGTCCTCTATCTGTGTGCCAGATTTCAAAACTTTCCTGCAAGCAGTTTCATGGGCTGCCATAGACTTCCAGGGTGGAAGAAAAAGAAGCGGAAGAAGAAGAAGCGGAATTTGAATTTGTTGATATTATTTAATGGACCTGAGCTAACATGAACTGTATATGATATTGCAGATACTTTTATATACAAGCATTCGGTTACACTTTATTTTAAGGTGTTATTGTTCCAGTGTAATTATACATGTGAGTACTGAATGATATTAATTAATAATGTACTTAGTATAGGATTAGGGTTTGTTTTAGGGTTAGTCGCATTTAATTATGCATAATGTACTGTTACTACAACAGTAAGTGCATGTACTGTAAAAAATGTAACAAGGACACTCAAATAGTGTTAGCAGTGTTACCGGTGTGTGTATATTTTACAACAGCTTTGAAAATGGCTCATTAAATTATATTTTAGAGTTGGAACGTGTCCATTTTATAGTTTTAAATGACTGATAATACTGTTAACAAACTAAACATGAAGATGTTACCATGAGTTACACATGGTTTTGTGTCCTTTCACTTAGTGACCGGCGTTAATTAAAGATACTCTGTAACAGGAGATAAATCTCACTTCACTTTTGTGCTTGTGTCTGAATTATTCACACTTCCAGAGGAAAGTAAGCAAACACTGCTTCCGCTTCAGTCACACGACTGTCACGTCAGACTGCTATATCAAAAATGTTGTGCTACCAGATTATTGATGTTACAGAACATCATCGAAATGAGACAAAAATAATACTGACAATTACACTGTTACTTCACTTCCGCAAGTATAAGATGCTAGACTGGAAAATACTGTGTCAGAAATGAGGAAATGCATCATGCATCGTTTGTGGATCAAAAGTCACAGCAAAGACATTTATAACGTTTCAAAAGATTTCTATTTCAAATAAACGCTGTTCTTTTGAACTTTCTGATCATCAAAGAATCCTGAAAAAAAAATGTATCACTACTTTTCACAAACATATGAACTGTTTTCAACACTGATAATAATCAGAAATGTTTCTTGAGCATCAAATCATCATATTAGAATGATTTCTGAAGGATCATGTGACACTGAAGACTGGAGTAATGATGCTGAAAATTCAGCTTTGAGCAATAAATTACATTTTAACACATATATTCACATAGAAAACAGGCATTGTAAATTGTAATAATATTTCACAATATTACTGATTTTACTGTATTTTTGATCAAATAAAACCAAAAAACATGGTAATTTATATATAAACCTGGTCATTTTTTAATGTAGCTCAGTGTCTTAAATTTAATATCAATAAATATGTATAAAGAAACCGTACCATGGTGTATAAGAGGCAGCAATAAAGAAGTATATGACGACTCTATCACACATGTGGAAGCAGTGCTCCATGGTCCTGAAAGATAAAACACACAGGAAACTATATAAGACACAATTTAATGTACGGTCTCTCTAGAATTTGTGTACCATATACCAAAGACTTCATACATACAAAGACGGCGCACTCATATTACTATGAATGGAAGAAAGTACAACAACGCAATATGGCAGAATAAGCCCCGCCTTCAAAATAAAAGAGCCAATCAGCAAAGGTAAAGCTGCTTTAGTAAAGTGTTTGAGACATGTGCTTATGACTGCACATGCGCATCGTCTGATTCAGCCTGAAAAATGCTGTTTTTTGTCAGGATTCGAGCGTTTAGAAACAAAATTTATTAGACAGCTGTTGTCAAATTTCACTGGTGATTTCATATATGAAATTTAATCGTAAGCTTTGGAGAATTTGATGTTTTCCCATTCAAAGAGATAGTAGCTGCACTTACATGACTGAAATAGCTGAGGTGTTTCAAAGATGGCCGACTGAACATCTTAAAAAGGACTTCAAAGATGGCCACCAAGTGAATAGATGCGTCTCAATTCGCGTACTTGTGCACTATTCTATAACGTTTTTATATATAAATAGTGCAAGTAGTGTGTTCACACTGAAAAATTCCAAAAAGAAAAAGTACACTTTAAATACCCGGATGATGCACTAAATTAATGGAAAAAATAAAGTGTAGAATGTTGGACACTTCATGCACTCAACTGTTGCAGCTTTAATTACATAGTGGAGGGGAAGGGGGGGTGATCAGACTCTGATGTTAAATGACAAAATAACCTTATAAAATTCACACACTACACGGATGAGTACATAGTGTATAAGTGCATAGTGTATAGTGCGTCATTTGGGACGCAACTAATGTCTTAAAGGGACTTCAAAGATGGCCGACTGAATGCCTTAAAGGGATTTCAAAGATGGCCGCCGAGTGAATGTCTTAAAGAGACTTCAAAGATGGCCGACTGAATGTCTTAAAGGGACTTCAAAGATGGCTGCCAAGTGAATGTCTCAAAGGGACTTTGACCATGTGCACTACAATTTCATATTTTGATGCATATTAAAGTTGATCAATGGAGCATCTAGAGAATTGCTCTCATTTTGGTGGTTTTGAATGAACATGCATAAAGTTTAAAGTATAGAAGAATGCAAACTTTAAAAGTTAAATGGTTTACAACGTCATGAGATCTGAGTTTTTAATGCAGTTTCAGTAGTGACTCTTGTACACAGGGCTTAAATTAACACTCGCCAAACGCCAAATGAGAGTAAAAATCGGCGAGTATATGAAACTGTGTCAATCGCCAGTTTTAGGAATTCCATTTTTAAGAATTCTAACAATGTGGTGTTGCGAGAACATGAATGTGAATGAAACTCGGGACAGTTTACGGGCCAGCACTGCATCATCATGAAAGTTTAAGCCTCGGCAATTTAAATATTCAAGCACAAGAAGATGCGAAAGGTAGCTCATTTCGTAACTCGCACACTGTGTGGAAAGTTTAGTGTACGGCGCACACACATCCGAAGTGCGCACAGAAAGCCGCTTCTCAGACAGTGCATAAATACTAAATTGAGCTCTCTTTCACATTTTCTTGCACAAAAGCAGATAAATTCACACAAAATTATGTCAAAAAACAGCGAGTATCCTAGTAAACATAGTCAATTATGTCTTAAGTGAACGTAAACAGTCTAAAAAGTACATGCAAGTGTATCAGTTTATTAGATCCGTGCATTCGCTATTAAAGTTACAGCAGCCTAATATTCCTGCTGCTGTCATTTTTTAATGCTAATCAAACAACAAAGGACAAAAGTCACTCACTGCTCTTGACTGAATAACTTTTGTAACTTTAATAAGGATTAATTAATAAGGATGTTTAATTTATACAATGAAGACTATGCAGTATTATTTTACATTTGCTTACTTTATTACATTTCTGTACCTAAAAACTACTGTCAGATCTACCTGAAAAACCTGAAAAGCACTGTTTATTTCATTTGTATCTTTGTTATATTGTATTTATTTGTGCTTTTGCTTGTAATTTGATTATTATTATTTTTTTTTACTGACTGTTTACTTGTGTTTAAAAAATGTTTTAAATTTATATTAGTTTGGCTAGTAGCTTTAGCTGTGGTATTGATATTGGAATTGATAACTGTGAATTTTCACTGGTATGTAAAATTATGTCATTACTGCCTGTTTTTACAAAAACAGTTTAATGACCGGTAAAAAAAAAATATTTATGGCTGGTAAATTTTCTTAAGTCACTGGCCATTGGCAGGTGTGGCAAAAGGTTAGTTTTAGGCCCTGCTTGCACACCATTAATACATTTAAGGTGTTCGATCTTGCATTTAAATGTGGTCGTCACTCCCAAAACCCTGCAGAGTCTGTTGTGAGTGTCACCTTGATGTTAACCGGCCCGTACAATGGGAAACATACCTCATGTGGCTCTTTTTCCAGGAAATGATGTGAAAGACAGTGGAGACGAGGAACAGTGCGATCAGACCCATGCCGTAGACCCAGGCTGTGATCCGCTCCCAGCGGTCATCTGACAGCCGGTGTAACAGGGCCATTCCCACAAATGCCGGCACGATCAGGAACTACAGAGATAGACAGTGAATTTAAGACAGGTGATCGTTTGGGGACAAAATACGCATTTAACTCTTTCCCTGCCAGCGTTTATTAAAAAAAAAGTTTTCAGTCAGTGTCAGCATTTTCGATCATTTTCACAAAACTTGTTGTAAGAATATATAAGCATGCAATATATCAAAAGAAAGAACATAGCCTCTGCTTTTAAACAAGAAAAAAAAACATTTTATTCTAGCATCATGCATTTTTTTAAATCAACATTTGAATATGGGTAAGTTTCATTAAAAAAAAAAAAAAATCAACATTTTGATCAAAAAGCTGTGTAAATCACATTTTTGTCGAAGACTTTGTCAAAGACTATGATAAAAACATAAATGGAGTAGATCACGTCCATCAACACCCCTAAAGTGTCACAGTCATAAACCTCTTCCAGTTTTGATTTGTGTGCTGTTGAATGTTTGATGATTGTGTTATTTTACATGTGCGTGAGCAATGCTTCTATCGCTTGTTTTTGCTTCTTCTTCTGTACTCTTTCAGAAATATGTATATTTTTCTTACAAAAACACATCGCTTCACTTCAGAAGGCCTTTATTAACCCCCTGGAGTCATATGGATTATATTTTTGATGGATGGATGATTTTTTTTCAAAACTGGCCCCGCCTTCACTACCATTATAAAGCTTGAAAGAGCCAGGATATTTTAAAATCTCCGATTGTGTTCGTCTGAAAGAGGATAGTCATATACACCTAGGATGGCTTGAGGGTGAGTAAATCATGGGATAATTTTCATTTTTGGGTGAACTATCCCTTTAAGGTAGAGTTTATAGTTATAGTGAAGGGTAGGGTTGTTGTTGGATTGATCTACACCAACAAAAAAATGCTGTTTTATGATTTCGTTTATGGCACTTCAAATTCATTTCTATGTTATCCACAAACAGTAATTGATTGTGGCACAACTCTGAACTAAATTCAATGACGTCAAGGCTGTATTGTGATTGGTTATCAAAGCACACGTGATACAAGTTAGCCTTTATGCTTTCTCCAATGGTAGAGCCACGGACCCTCATATCTCCCAATAATAAGACCATCCAAAATTCTGTTAATGGCAGGGAAGCGTGTCATAAATGATGGAATATTCCGTCAATGGTGTGGAAAGCGTTAACATGGCAACATTTGGGAGCGTCACATCACATCTTCATGACTCCAAATGAGTGCTTAGGTGGATGGATTTAGTTCTGTTAGTCAAAGAATGAATTTTTGTTTACCGCATGGGTGTAGCAGTTGGCCGCGTGTTCGTAGCATGTGGGCTGGTAACGGCAGTTTGCAGCCGCCCGGGTGTTCATAAACCTGAAACACAACAAACAGTGAATTCTTGTTTAACAATGGAGCGGAAAACACAATGATTACTTCTGATGTTCATTTGGACCAGTGTTATTATCATGAACTATAACTACTTAAAGGATTAGTTCACTTTAAAATGAAAATTTCCCCAAGATTTAATCACCATCAAGTCATCCTAGGTGTATTTGACTTTCTTCTTTCTGATGAACAGTTATATTAATAAATATCCTGACGCATCCAAGCTTTATAATGGCAGTGAATGGGACCAACGAGTTTGAAGCTCAAGAAAGTGCTTCCATCCATCATAAACGTACTCCACACTGCTCCAGGGGGTTAATAAAGGCCGATTGTGTTCATCAGAAAGAAGAAAGTCATATACACCTAGGATGGCTTGAGGGTGAGTAAATCTTGGGGTAATTTTAATTTTAAAGTAAACTAATCCTTTAAAAAACATTTACGTTCATTGAAATAAAATAAATGTTAACTAAATATTTCAGTTAGTTGCCAAGACAATATTTCTAATTTACATTTAGTTTAAGTCAAAGTACTAAAATTACTAAAAGTGAAAATAAAACTGAAATAAAAAAATAATAAAATTAAATAGACATTAAAAAAACAACAACAAAAAAAACAAATACAAACTGACAAAAACACAACAAACAGACTAACTAAATTTTAAATGAAGAAAAAATTAAAAAAAAATACTATAATACTATAATAATCATACTAAAATAGCACAACATTTTTCTAGATAGACACAAATGGAAGGATGGGAATTATTTTGTAGTGACCAAGAGTGTTAAACTATTTGTCTAAAAAATAATTTCTTTAGATAAATGACGAACATAAATGCTTTTAAATGTTTCACACTACAACATTTCTACATAATAATTCAAAATCAAATTAAACAATTATTTACACTTCTGTATCCGTCTAAAAAATAAAGAAACAATGCACAGACACCACCCTGTGACTCAATCAGAGCCATTTTTGCCATTTCTGCCCGATCTTTCTCCATCGTTGATGGGTTAAGCAAACTCATAATCTGCAGTGTGACTTATACAGATGTTTGTTTTTTTTGTCAGGTGTGTTTGTTTGTTTGTATCGTAAACTCCTCAACGGATGCAGCAATGATGTCAAACATGGTGGCGTCTGATGCAGTGGTGCGTGCTCATTAAAAACACACACACATCCATATCCATACTGCATTCCCTCCATCCCTACACCCATGCAGCCGAATCCTGACACTGCTGATGTTTGAAGAGGAGATATCAGACCATGAACTGAGAAAATCCCACCATCAGAACTCAAGAATGAGTCTAGGAGTCAGTATAGAGGCAATAAATAGACATGCTCTGATATCTATGCAAAAACTGATCTCTGAACAGAGCATAGTCAATAAACATCTTTACTGGCAGGACACGCTTTTAGATCAATGTACAGTATGTTCTGATCCGACTTGGTCTGATCATTGCATCAAGAATTATAGTCTGATCTCTCTGATTAGAGACTATAGAGTCAACAGAAACAGCTGTAATATATGCATGATCTGATCTCTAAACAGAAAGTCAACAACTGGCTTAAGATGCACTGAAATAAAGCATGATCAGACCACAAGATGAGCTGGATATGTGTGAATGAATGAATAGAGTAAATACATAAAGTCTGATCTCTGAATAGGGAGTGAATGGTGTAGAGTCAATAAAAGCACATACTATCTATCAATGCATGATCTGAATAAATTAATAAAAGCATCATGTATGTCAGTGAACGGTCTGATCTCAGTACAGCAGAGAATCGATACAGATGCAGGATCTGATCTCTTCTGAACAAACAGACACAATTAATGAACAACAAACAAATAACCAACCATAACAGACAGATCACATTGCGTTGTAATAGTAACAGCATGTAATCAGACCCGTTAGTTATCTGGCTAGCCTCTGTACGTTACTCACCTCTGGAAACTATTCACCCTCTTCATCTCGCGAATACACAAATAAAAACAGTAAATGAATCAGATGTCCGAGGCCTGCGGCAAAATCCCCATTCAAAAAAATCAATCCCAGACCGAAACAAAACGCGGTCGTGCCACCATAACGGCTCAAATACACCCTAAATCATCCACAAGAGACCGTTTTGTCACATCATTCCATCTTGTGTCGAATCCCTCTCTCTTTCTCTGCCTTTACTCCTCTTTCTGTGACTATCGAAAGCCGGAGACGGAGTAGTACATTTTTTTCGGCAGACATGATTGACGGGGTCTGTCAGCCAATGGGAGCGTGGTCGGAGTGAGGCGGTTGATGCGTTCGACCAATCATAGGCGGGAATGATATCGCTTTGTTTGACGCAACAATGGAGGGCGGGGCGTATGTTGGCGAGAGTTGCTATACCTGTTTGAATCATCATGTGCTGTATTCAAAAGTGACATTGAATAGAACAAATGGCGGTTTTCTTTTGTCATTCAATTGTAATTTAAAACGATAATAAAGTGTAACTGTAATTTAAACATAATGCGGTGAGTGGGATGCAAAACAGCTTTTATTTCATTATTTCTGTGGCAAATGTTTTTTGGACATGCCTTTCTTTAAAATACCTCGAAGTACCATATAAATTCGTAAATACCATGCATATGTTATCAAATTACCAGTTTAGTAGGCAATTGGCCTACTTTAGACTACCATGTAAATACCATGGTAGCCATATGGAAATGGTATGTGGTATTAGCTTGTGCAACCTTACTTTTTAAAAGGTGTAAGCCCTTGATCTCTAGCATCTACATGATCAAAGTGAGATTTTAATCTCAGTTTGATTGCATTGTGTGTTTGTTTGCACACAAATTAACGTTCTTTATTGGCATTGATGGTTCCATGAAGAACCTTTAACATCCATTAAACCTTTTCAATGCACAAAACGTTCTTTATAGTGCAAGGTTCTTTAGATTATTAAAAAGGGAAAAAATGGTTCCTTTAAAGGGCACCTATTATGCCCCTTTTTACAAGATGTAATATAAGTCTCTGGTGTCCCCAGAATGTGTCTGTGAAGTTTCAGCTCAAAATACCCCACAGATCATTTATTATAGCTTGTCAAATTTGCCCCTATTTGGGTGTAAGTAAAAACATGGCGTTTTTGTGTGTGTCCCTTTAAATGCAAATTAGCTGCTGCTCCCGGCCCCCTTTCCAGAAGAGGGCGGAGCTTTAACAGCTCACGTTTCGGTTGCTCAAAAACAACAAAGCTGGAGAATCTCACGCAGCCAAAATGACGATTGTCAGTAACGGTGTTCAGCCTTACATTGTTCAAACCAAACCAAAACAAAATGGCGGTGCTGTGGGTGGAAACGTGCAGATTAAGGGGCGGTAGTATTATAATAAGATCCCCTTCCTACGTCACAAGGGGAGCGAAAACTGAGCGGCTTGTTTTTTCACATGCTTGCAGAGAAAGGCTTGCCAAAACAAAGTTACTGGGTTGTCCTTTTTCACATTTTCTAGGTTGGTAGATGCACCGGGGACCTGATTATAGCACTTAAACACGGAAAAAAATCAGATTTTCATGATATGTCCCCTTTAAGAACTGTTCACTTAAAGATTCTTTGGGGAACCAAAAATAGTTATTCTACTGCATCACTGCAAAAAACCTTGAAAAAAACCTTTTGGAACCTTTATTTTTTAAAGTGAAGTTGTGTACTTGTGCTGCTTTGTAGCTGAATTTCCTCTCAGGGGTGAATCAAATTTGTTGTTTTGCACAGGCAGTTCATCTCAACCATTCTGTTCATGAACACACATATAATGCATCCCTTTCCTGCATGTTGCAACTAATGCCAAAGGCAAACTTGCACAATATTAATGTGAAAGAGCGTGTTTGGGTGAAGAGCATTCTGTGTGACCAGAAGCAACATTACATAAACCAGCAGCAAAGGCATTAGATGCCACTGAACATTTACGTAAGGCTGTTAACTGAATTGAGAAGAAGTCAGTGTCATGTTTCGCTACGTGCTTTTCTTGTTTTCCAGGAAAAACATCTAAATATATGCTTATTAAGGCTGTATTTATTTGATCAAAATACTTGATCAAGTGACACTGAAGACTGAAAATATTCAGCTTTGCCGTCACAGGTATAAATTACATTTTAAAATATATTCTATTAGAAAACAGCTATTTTAAATTGTAATAATATTTCACAATATTGTTTTGAATGTATTTTTGATCTATTTTGATCTATTTGCATAGATCAAAAATACAGTCATAGATCAAAAATACAGTCACAATATCGTTTTGACTGTATTTTTGATACAGATAGGATTTACCTGTCTAACTGCAGGTCTCATAGTCTCATACTTTAAATGTTTGCCAGGACATCAGATTATACACAGAGCTTGTAATGAGACGAGAGCGAGATTAAAAGTGTTACAAAAAAAGTGGAACAGTGATGGTAGCCTTGAGGCAGGCATAAGTTCCTTTCTATATGGTTGTTTTAGGTGTTTGTTTTTGCAATAAATGTAATTGTGTATTTATATGTGTTGCTATGATTTGAATTTGCCATAATCAAATGTAATTTACAAATGAATATAGTAATGCAATCAATATTGATTAAAGCAGCTTTGCAGCTAACTAAAGTTAAGTTTTCATGACTAGAAAATTTAAGTTCAGAGAACTAAAGTGAAGTTTTCGTGACTATCAAATTTAAGTTTAGATAACTAAAGTGAAGTTTTCATCACTAAGTTTAATCAGTTCAGATTTCTTCATAATTTGTCAGATAAACTTATACAAATACGTAAAACTAAAAAAAACAACAACATGCAAATAGATAACTAAATATATTGAGTTTAGTCAACAAAAGATTTTTTAGTGTAGAATGTAGATGGTAATTCGCTATTTATTTGATATACACACTTTGAAGTCCTGAAAACCAACTGCAAGATTTTTATTTGCAGTGCAAGAAGTTTAAACTGCCCCAACCCAAGCACTTCTAAATGTGAGAGCAGTTCTGGGTGGACAATGTGTGATTTAGTCTCTTAGATAAATGCAAGATAAATTAACGGCAGCCCTACTTCTCCATCTGAACTTCTGTAACGCACACAAAGAAACAGTGGCTTGTGCATTCATGGAAATTTCAATCATTTCAACCCTTTGCATGGTATTCAAAACCAACGCAGCCCGGTTCTCAGCAACCGGCTCTTAATGCTATAGAAACAGTCCAGTTCAGCTGGTAGGGGAAGTTGAGAAGGCTAAATAAACCGGGGGATTTACACTAAGACACTAACAGGAAGGCTGATCCTTTTCTTCCTCCTTATAATCTTTCATGACGTATTTCTCTACAATCAAATCTTCTGTTCTTATCTGTTAACAGTAATGTATGCCGTATACATTGTGATGTGGGGCTAAACAGACAACTCTATTTGGATCTGCAAATGGAAATGTTTTAAAAACATTCTATAGAGCACACTTAAAATAAATCCATCAAATGTATCAGCCATAGAACATCAATTTCAAATGTTCACAATGGAACTCTGAACTCTAAATCTGATTGGAACACACCCGAAAACACGTTTCTGAATTATGTCATCTTATATTTTATAGTTCCTATGTGGATATTAGATGTTAGTTAATCCATATGAGGTTGATAAGGAGCTGCTTTATCAAGTTGTGGATGTGTTCATCTGCCAGAAACAGCATATCGATATTTCTGTGAATCCAAATTAAGGTCAGCTAGAGTTATTTCGCCTTACCCATTCAGCTTGTCTACAGACCAACATTCAAGGTAATTTGATTAGTGTTTGGCACCATATGTATTTGTTTCTCCTTTCACAACCACTCTAGACAAATGACCTGTAATGCCTAATGGATCTTTTGGTAGCTTTGCTTGTCCTGACGTTGGTCCAGAAGGATTTAAGATCATCTAGATCCTTAGAAAAAGTGCAATACTTTGGTTCACAATGTGATTTAGCCAAGTAGGATGTGTTGTTGGTCCTGGAATAAATTCAAAAGGCATACTTAAAACATGTTGAGCGTACTTTATACTTTGATATATACAGAAGGTATTTTCACTGTAGCCTATATGGCAAACCAAACATAAGTAAAGCTGAGGTGAAGCTATATAAGGTTTTTAAAAGTGTAAAAAAACATAATGGAGATATAATTAATTTTGAAGTTTTATTAATGTTAACAATGAGATTATGTGGTTTTTATAATCAATTAGCAGTGCTTTTGTCATTTTTTACAAGATGGACAAAATTTATCAACAAAAAAGTCATTCGGTCATTAACCATTAAGCCGTTAACCAAAATTTCGGTTTTACCAAATGACACTTTTGGTTACACCGAATGACAATATTTTCAAACACAGGCTGATATCTTGCTAGCTAGCTGGCAAAAGGACAATTAAACATTTTATATTTAGTACAAAGTTTTAAAATATTACAACATTTTCCATGTTTTATAGCGGTTGTACCAAATGATCTGATGTTTCGGGACATGCCTATGAGCAAGTGAAAACATGAATTTTTCAAATAGTTAAGAGAGAGTTAGTAACTTTGCTTTATGACCATGTGGTCCTTTGCAGGTGTCTGAATGATGTCCCACCCTGTCTCATGATACTGACCACGTCTTGATCCAAAATGGTCCCTTTATATTGGTTACTCCGAAAGACATCAATGAAATTCATTTTTCCGGACATTCTTTCTCATTACAAAGCAACGACTTCTACACATAATTTTAATACCATTTTGCACTATGTTGATATATATGATGTTATAAAATCATGCCAGAATAAAAAATATATACATTTATTACATTTTAAGATATTTTTATGGCCTTTGGACGGTTAAACCGAATGACCTTTTAACACTTCAAAATCTTTAAAATACCTTTATATGTAGCAAAATATAATTAAAACCTTTTGGATTCAATAAAGGATATCTAGTTGTACTACCTTACATATTTGGATGTCTATATATATATATATATATATATACACACACACACACACACATATACTGTTTCAGTTCTTTTAAAAGAAATATCTAGTCTAGATAAATAGATCCAGGTCACCAAATGAACAATGTTCTTCACCTTGTCTCCTAAAGGTCCAGAGGGACTCTAAATGAAATTACACCCAGATAGCTCTTGCGCAGAGCGTGTTCCCTTAAGGAAAAGACCTCTCATTACTCTTTCATAGACTGTAAGAGTAGGAACCGTGGTGACATAACAAAAGGGGCCACCTGAGAGGAGAAAGCTGAAATAATATCCCCGAGAGCCGGACCCAGTACAAACACGCTGCCAGACTGCACGCCTCCAACCTGTAGTAGCCCTAAAAACACAGCGCTGACCTCCTAGAACCCTCTCCTGACAGCACTGACAGATCCTCTCAGGACCGTGCCGGCTCAAACGTGCTCCCCTGGCCTTATTTCTGTTATGGAAATCTATCCCAGATGTATCCTTGTGAAGACGTCAGTTCTGTTTTTATTAAACAACAACACCAAGCAAAAAGCTAATGCTAATGCTAAAATGGTAAAGTTCGTTCTATTTCCCAGTTAGTCTCTCAATTAAAGACCACATAAAATGGTTTGACAGCGAGGAATTATAGTGATGGAACTGAAACCAAAAGTACATGTATCTACTTTTGAATAGGTGCTCTTCATACACGTTTAGCGCTATCTTCTGTTATCTTTACGTTAAATATTTACTCTGAGTCACTCAACCTTTGAAACAGATGGCGTGTGTGTCAACGATGGTCCGACAACGATAAACGTCAACAGATATGATTGTGTCAAATTATCATATCTAAACACCACCACAGCAAGCTAGCTGTCAATCATTTTTATGATGCTTTATTTGTATAAATTATGTATTATTCGTAAGAAAGTAATGAGTACAATACAAATACTAAACAAATTCTGTGCAGGAACTTGGATTGTGGAAACAGAGAAATACTGCAGCTTTCTGGCTACTGTGTTTGTCTATATTGGTAGCCATAGTTTACACCAAAATATACTGTTCTCGCTCTGAGAAACTGAAGGGTAAAAATAGCCTAAGTAAGAAGTAGCATGACGTAGAGCTCAGCGGCTAATGGGGTCAAGACCTCTGTGATAAAATAGCTCTATACAAGCCCTCACAGTACTGCAGACACACAAACAAAAACAGTGATGCATTTTATGTAAATTTACAGTTTATCCTCTAAACAACCTCAGCTGTGGTATTGCTGATGAATAAGCTAATTCACAAGCCAATGAGATCAATGTGTGTAACCCATTAACTCAGAATAGATGCAGTATGTTCTTGTAGACAATGGTTTATAATTAAACCAATCACCGGCACCGCCGAAACTTCCCGGAAGCTCCTGACCTCCATTTGACTGATTCATGGATCAAACAGGGTTCGGAAAAGACTCTGTACTGCTCAGAAGTTGCTCTTTTACAGCTCTGGAGAATTAATGAGGTTGCCAGTTATGTCACATATAAGTATCAGCTCTGTCTCAGATGTTTCTCCAAAAACATTCATTAGTTATACACTGTAAAAAAGAAAAATCCTGTCGTCTTCACATAAAAAACAAAAAACAAAAAACTGGCTGCTGTGGGTAAAGAGAAAACCTCATGATGAATCAAAGTTCATCCTAAGTAGCTTTTCCACAATCTGAGATGAATACTTATATTATAGAAAAGGCACACATTGTCATGAACACAAATACAAAACACCATCATAACACACGACACTAAAATGATGCTAAACATTAATTTAAGATGTAACACCCTACACTCTAAAAAATAACTGTAAAAAAAGGAAACAAATTTACACAGTAAAATACCTTTTTCCATTGAAACAGTAATATACCATAAAAACAATGCATTTTGGGTAATATTGTCATTTTCGAGAAAGTAATCTACAGGCTACTTTGTCAAAAATGACAAATATTACCCAGAATGCATGGTTTTTACAGTATATTACTTCTGTATATTACAATGCATTCTGGGTAATATTATTTGTCGTTTTCGAGAAAGCCTATAGGCCTCTTTTCTTAAATCGACAAATATAATATAATATAATATAATATAATATAGAATATTACCCAGAATGCATTGATTTTAATGTATATTACTGTTTCAATGGAAAACGGTATTTTACTGTGTAAATTTTTTTCCTTCTTTAATTATTTTTTAGAGTGTACATAACTGATAAAAAAAACTAATAAGAAACATAATTATTAAAATGAAAAAAACAAAAAACAAAATATGAAATGTCACACGGGGAGTTCTGGGAATGACAGTTTACAGCTTTTCACAGTAAATTATAAGATGATTTGTTCATTTTTACTCCCAAAAATTGTACATTTAATAGTATTTTACTGTAGAATTACATGAAATTAGTAAGATTAAATCTATTTTATCCTTGTTTATAGTAAAATAACTAATTAACAGTTTTTTTTTTACTGTAGCATTTTTACAGTTAAAATTACAGTTAATTGCTTAATGGTAAGTTCCTTTATAAAAACTGCATTTGATCTAACAGGACAGTTTTAGTAATTTTACAGTAAAATACTGTTAAATGTTCAGACTTTGTAAGTCAAACTGTCATCTTATAATTTACAGTAAAAATCCCTAATCTGATACTCCTATAATTACCTGTGAGACTTTACATTTGATTTTGTTTAATTAAGTTTCTTGTTAGTTTTGTTATCAGTTACGCACATTTGGGTTTTGTCACATCTTATCTTGTTTAATTAATTTTTACTGCATTATTTTAGTCACATGTGTTACCATTATGGTGTTTTGTATTTGTGTGCATGACACTGTGCACACCTTCTATAATCTATATTTTAATATTGCATCTTGTGGAAAGCTATTTAATAATTTATCATGAGTTTTTTTTTACTGCCTGCATAATTACAGTAAAAAACAGAATAAAGGATGTATTATTAACATTATATCAGTTAATTAAATACAGCCTACAGTTGTTGTTGTTTTTTACTGAAATTTAAGTTCAGCCCCGTAAAAACCTAAAATGTTGCTACCATATTTTTACCACAACTGCCGTTTTTGTTTTCTGTAAATTTCACAGATTTATTTTTTACAATGTATAATAATTTAGGGAACACTACAGTATAGGGAACACATATTCACTATTAACTACAACTTTTGCCTCAATTAACTCTGAATTATTGCTTATTAATGGTTAGTAAGGTAGTTTTTATAGCATTTAGGTATTGGGTAGGATTAAGGGATGTAGAATAAGGTCAGGCAGAATAAGGAATTAATATGTGCTTTATAAGTACTAGTAAACAGCCAATATACTAGTAATATGCATGCTAATAAGCTAACTAGTTAAAAGTGAGAATTGAACCATAAAATAAAGTGTTACCAAAATTTTAAATTTAATGTTCAAATCTTGGAAGAATCGCTTGAGTTCACACCGACTTAATTGCAGGCTTTTTGTAAATCTGAGTACAGTTTGAGACATTATTGAGATCTGTTCTGAAAATAAAGGTTCTTTATTGGTTCTATTAAGAACCTTTAACATCCATAGAATCTTTCCATTCCCCAAAAGGTTCTTTATAGTGGAAAAAGGTTTTTTAGATTGCTAAAATGTTCTTCACACTGAGAAAAAAGGTTCTTTTAAGAACTGTTCACTGAGAGTTTCCAAAAAATGGTTCTTCTATGGCATCGGTTTAGATTTAGATTGCTTAGAGATCTTTTTCCCAGAAACCCCCAACAAATCACCATTGTTCTCCATTTCAATTCTGTCCAGGAGAAACAACTGAGCCATTAAAGTGCCATTTGTGTACTCACCGTTTCTTCTGATAATCCAATGACATGATTCAGTCTCGCATCGAAGTTATGAATTGTTTAAAAAGACGTACAAAATATCAAATGAGAGATACAGTACTTGCATAGTTATGTACAGCAGATAAAAAAAGATAACGTTGAGCTGTTATCAGTCCTTCTCCTTCCAGCCTGTCAGACCAAAGTACTCTTTTTCTCGGGGGCCGGCGGTTCATAGCTGGTCACCATCTTGTTCTGGTCCCACCGGGCGTTGGCGGGCGAGCTCTGCATGACCACCAGCCGGATGGGAGTGGGGTTGACGTTGGGCACGGGGTCGGGCGCGTACTCCTTGGTGGGGTCTTTGCCCTGGCAGTCGTAGAGGATGCAGGAGATGAGGAAGACGAGGAGGAGGATGACATAGCTGGCGATCAGGATGATGAGGTTGAGGGTGACCGGGTCTATCTCAACATCATCTGCGATGAAGCTCATGGTGGCGGCGGTGGCAGGAACCTGAAGGACTGAGACGGACCGTGAGCGGTGTCTCAGAACATACAGACCTGAGAGGGATTAGTTCACACAAATCCCTCTCTCATTCTGCCTGTCTCTCTCTCTCTCTAGCGCACACACACATACAGACACACACACACACACACACACACACACACACTGTCTGTCTCTCAGTTTCAGTCTAATGTGCTTTATTGGCATGACTAATAATTGCACATCTGTATCGCCAGAGCATTTGCGGCTTAGTCTCTGTCTGTCAGTCGCTCAGTTTTAATGCGTTTTGTTGGCATCACAAATACATTTGTACTGCCAAAGTATTTGCAGATGAGTCGCATAGGGCAAAATAAAAATTGTGCACAAGAAATCAATGAATATCCAGTGTTTAACTGACAAAGAAAAATAAAATGGATGGTGTTAAATAATAATAAAAAAAAACTGTCTGTTTCTAAAAATACTTTAAGCCACAGCAGACATCTTACCTGTAGCGTCTTTACCTAGAGCAAGACTGGATGAAGAAATCAGGAACTGAGTCTAAGAGGAAAGAAACAGGAACTCTGAAAATATATACTAGAGTCTAAAGGTTTGAGGTCAGTAAGATTTTTTAATGTTTTTGAAAGAAGTCTCTTCTGCTCACCAAGGCTGCATTTATTTGATCAAAAATACAGTAAAAACAGTGATATTGTGAAATATTATTACTATTTGAAATAGCTGTTTTCTATGTGAATATAATTTAAAATGTAATTTATTCCTGTGATCAAAGCTGAATTTTCAGCATCATTACTCCAGTCTTCAGTGTAGGGATGCGCGGTATTTCTTTCAAAACATTTACTGACCCCAAAGTTTTGAATGGTGGTGTAAGTCAATCTGAATGTCATTGCATTAGATAACAATATATTAAAGCAAAATGTTCAATAAAAATATCTGATAAAAACAAGTTTGTCAGGAAATGCTAAAACAATAGATATAGTGTTGAAAATTAAGTCAAAAATGTTTGTCAGACGTGTTCATGTTAGTTAATGAATTAATTAGTTAACGAACTTGAAAAGAACGGACTTCATACGTGCACTGAGAGTACGTTTACACAACAACGATGTACTAAAAATTGAAAAGTTTTTCCTTTGTGCTTTTGAAAAGTTTTGTGTTCACACGGATCCCCGAAAACGGCTAAGAACATTATTCATGCCAGGCCAGTAGATGGCGATGTCACTTTGTAAAGAATCACTACGTGATTCCTACAGACTTAACACGTAATACGCATGTGCATGACGTCAATGTTTTCACAAATTTACATTTTTTGTAGTTTACACTGAAAGGATAAAGGTAACTTGCAATTTGAAACCGTTTTCAAAAGTTTGCATTTTTTTGGGCCCCCAAAAAGCCGTTGTCGTGTAAATGAACGGCCAAAATGCATAAAAAGTTTATCATTTTTAGTTGAAAACGGTGTCATGTAAACAGCCCGTAAATAGCACTGTATGCATGCAAGTCTCTTAAAAATAAAGGTTCTTTATTGGCATCTATATAAAGAACATCCTTTAATTGGAATTTTTCCAGGTTCTTTCTAGTGGAAAAAGGTTCATTTTTAAAATGGTCTTCATACTAAATAATGGTTCTTTTAAAAACTGTTGACTGAAAGATTCTTTGGAAACCAAAAATGGTTCTTCTGTGACATCACTGCAAAAACCCCTTTTGGATCCTTTATTTTTAAGAGTACATGCATGCATACATGGATGAATTTAATTTTTTTTCTATGCCTGACTAGTGGTGTCTCTAGCAAAACCTTACTGCAGTTTGAAATCTAGTATGAAGTTATTGTTTTTTCCCTGTTTTTCTTTGTGTTTCATTTCCTTAAGACACACTGATTATGTGTGTGTGTGTGTGTGTGTGTGTGTAATATGGTGCAGGGCTCCTGTGTAATCCTAATCTTAATTGTGAGGAGGGATTGAACCATCTGTTTTAGCAGCGTTCACTAGAATCTATCACATCATGTGAGACAGAGAGAGACACACCACTGAGGCAATGTTATCCTAAATGAAAAATATAAAAAAATAAAATGGAAATGTAAAAACTGAGCCTAAATTAAAAAATAAAGGCTCCAAAATGCACAAACCCCCCCCCCCCAAAAACAAAACTGAATCTATAATACAAATTTACTGAACTAAAAAACTAAAAACAACAACAAAAACACTAAAAATACCAATTAAAAAAATGATCGCTATAAATTTTCCCCATAACCATGTTGAGCTTTTGATATGCCCAACATAAGTGTCATCATACTAAAAAATTATAAAACTTGATGGATAAAAACGCCATCTCCGCGTCGCTTTTACAGCATTTCAAATCCCTCAGTTCTCGCCATCTTTGAAAAGCTAAACTGGTGTTGATTCTCGCTTTATTACGGGCTCTGTCGCGTTCTCTTTTTGTCTGGAGACTCTCCTCTGTTCGCCATTTGTTTAAAACGGGCGATTCCTCGTAGGTTAGAGATTTAGCTGCTCCATGTCAACCTTTCTCACTCGTTGCGACAACGAATCTTTTCACTCCCACACCAGACACGAGTCACAGTAGCTGGAGCAACTTTTCTTTGTTTACGGATATGACAAGACACAGACGGACGAGCAAGTACGCAGTTTCCCGCGAAAACCATCCCGACAGGTCTAAAATATAAACACTTATAATAGACAAAAACACGTTTTATAAGAGGAATTGATGATGTAGGCCTATCTCATTATTTCATTACTCATTCTTTACATTTGGTTAATGTTGAGCAAAAAAAGTGACAGTGTATATTTAAATAAAAAAGGAGTTAATATGCATATTTGAAAATATTTTCAAAGTTCAGTATCCTTCTAATTATATCTGTCAGTCATTGTTAATTAAATTCGGGGGGGAAAAGTGGATAAATGGTGCAAATGTATTAGCAATGCAAGCCCTTTTAGGATACCAAATCTGAATTCAAATCTGTCATAGAGCAAGAGAGAGACATGAACAGATAATCCACAGATCAACTTTCTATCATAACGTACCCATGACATTTGTATTACAAGACATGAATAATTCACTCATCCCTAAAGCGGATCTTTCACCATGACTGCAGCAGATCTGTTCAGGTAATATTCAGTGCAATGTCTCTTTTGAGCAGCAGAGGGCAGAAGTGCTCAGGACTGAAAACAGGCTTCATGAACTTGGACCAATCTGAATCTGATGTGAACAGACATACATGCTTCAGAAGAATTATGCTTTTGTAGTATTCATGATGCTGCAATGAAAATTATACACATTAAGATGTTTAGATGCAAAAGCAACTTGACATTTTAACTGCTTAGTAAAGCAATAGCACAGAGGAGTTAATTAACGTAACACGATTAGAGGAATTAATTATTCAAACACAGCAGGATGACACACATGCTAAACTTTAATACTTAGTAATGGAGGTTTAATCAGTTTTAACATTTTTTCATCACATTTAATAGTGATTAAAAAATAAAATTCCAATAAGCCTTGCTCTCTCTCAGCTTGAGGAACAGATTGTTGCCATCATTCATTCTGCTGACATTATGAAACTGATAAGTGAAAAACCGATACAGCGGCACCACAACATCTGTGCATGAGTTTTGAAATCGCAAGCTGTTTTTCAGCCAGTCAGACTTTTATATAATGAGTAAGCAGGAATGAAATGTTTTCTGCATTATCAGTTTGTGTATTCAGAGGTGCGGGTGGAGTCTGTCCTGTCTGTGTGGATGCAGAAGTGGTGCCAAACTGTCCAGAAAAAAAGATGGCAAACATTTTACCTCCCTTTTCCAGGAGGATCATGTTTGATAACGTCAGAATTCCGACTTTATGTTTGACTTACATTCATAAACAAAGTTTATCAAAGTTTATTCCTGTTCCTGCATCCATGTGTCACTGTAGCATTTACCCTCGAGGCAAATACTGTCTTTCTGTCTTACCATTCCCTGAGTTGTTCTCATGAAAGATTTTCTTAACAAGTTATTTGCACAGTGTGGCGGTATGGAAAATTCACAGGTTTTAATAGAATAGTTAGAATAGAATATTTTTCAATGAATCTGATTCTGTCAAAGTGTATCGCAGATGGTCTGAATGATTTTGTGAATCACAAATAAATTGATCATTCTAGTCAATTCTTTGCAATGAATTGGTCAAATCGGTTCGCAAAACGGTCTGAATGATTGTTTTGTGAATCCCAAAAGAATTATTAATTTTAGCCAATTCTTTTCAGTGAATCAGTAAAAATGAATCGCAAATGGTCTAAATGTGAATCACAAATAAATAGTTCATTCTAGTCAATTCTTTGCAATGAACTGGTCAAATCGGTTCGCAAAGAGGTCTGAATGATTGTTTTATGAATCCCAAAAGAATCATTCATTTTAGTCGATTTCTTTCAATGAATCAGTCAAATTGGATTGTAAAATGGTTTGAATGATTGTTTTGTGAATCTCAAAATAATTGTTCATTATAGTCAATTCCTTTCAATGAATCGGTTAAATTGGATTGCAAATGGTCTGAATGATTTTTTGGTGAATCACAAATGATTTGTTTATTCTAGTTGATTCAATGAATCAGTCAAATTGAATCGCAAATGGTCTAAATGTTAATCGCAAATGAATAGTTCATTCTAGTCAATTCTTTGCAATGAATTGGTCAAATTGGTTCGCAAAGCAGCCTGACCCTGCATCCCAATGCGCATACTATCCATCCTATCCGGCCTAAATAGTATTGAATATTACTTATGTCACATACTCTTTAGGATGGATAGTATGCACATTGAGACACAGGCTGAATGATTGTTTTGTGAATCCCTAAAGAATCATTCATTTTAGTCAATTCTTTTGAATGAATCAGTCAAATTGGATCGCAAAGCAGTTTCAATATGCGTGTTCAACTTGAAGCGACACTGTGAAGACCGATCGCTGTATAATATCAAAGTACTGTGAGAGTGATTTGAAAGCCTATGGAGTCGTCTGAATCACTTTTGCGGTACTTTGATGTCATACACTGATCGGTCTGCACAGCGCCACTTCAAGTCTAACACACCTAATTATTATTTTGTGAATCCCAAAAGAATTGTTCATTCTAGACAATTCTTTTCAATGAATCGGTTAAATTGGATCGCAAATGGTCTGAATGATTTTGTGAATCACAAATAAATTGATCATTCCAGTTGATTATTTTTGGTGAATCAGTCAAATTGAATCGCAAACGGTCTAAATGTGAATCGCAAATAAATAGTTCATTCTAGTCAATTCTTGCAATGAATTGGTCAAATCGGTTCGCAAAGTGGTCTGAATGATTGTTTTGTGAATCCCAAAAGAATTATTAATTTTAGTCAATTTCTTTCAATGAATCAGTCAAATTGGATTGTAAAATGGTTTGAATGATTGTTTTGTGAATCCCAAAATAATTGTTCATTATAGTCAATTCCTTTCAATGAATCAGTTAAATTGGATTGCAAATGGTCTGAATGATTTTTTGGTGAAGCACAAATGATTTGTTTATTCTAGTTGATTCAATGAATCAGTCAAATTGAATCGCAAATGGTCTAAACGTGAATCGCAAATGAATAGTTCATTCTAGTCAATTCTTGCAATGAATTGGTCAAATCGGTTCACAAAGTGGTCTGAATGATTGTTTTGTAGATCCCAAAAGAGTAATTCATTTTAGTCAATTATTTTCAATGAATCAATCAAATTGAATTGCAAATGGTCAAAATGATTGTTTTGTGAATTGCAAATAAATAGTTCATTCTAGTCAATTCTTTGCAATGAATTGGTCAAATCAGTTCGCAAAGCGGTCTGACCCTGCATCCCAGTGCGCATACTATCCATCCTATCTGGCCTAAATAGTATTGAATATTACTTATGTCACATACTCTTTAGGATGGAAAGTATGCACATTGAGACACAGGCTGAATGATTGTTTTGTGAATCCCAAAAGAATCATTCATTTTAGTCAATTCTTTTGAATGAATCAGTCAAATTGGATTTTCAATATGTGTGTTCAACTTGAAGCGGCACTGTGCAGACCGATCGTTGTATAATATAATAGTACTGTGAGAGTAATTCGAAAGCCTATGGAGTCGTCTGAATCACTTTTGCGGTACTTTGATGTCATACACTGATCGGTCTGCACAGCGCCACTTCAAGTCTAACACACCTAATTATTATTTTGTGAATCCCAAAAGAATTGTTCATTCTAGACAATTATTTTCAATGAATCGGTTAAATTGGATCGCAAATGGTCTGAATGATTTTTTGGTGAATCACAAATTAATTGTTCATTCTAGTTGATTATTTTCAATGAATCGGTCAAATTGGATTTCAAAGCAGTCTGAACGAATCGTTTTGTGAATTGCAAAAGAATTGTTCCTTCTAGTTGATTCTTTTTACTGAATCGGTCAAATTGGATTTCAAAGCAGTCTGAACTTAACGAATCGTTTTGTGAATTGCAAAAGAATCGTTCCTTCTAGTCAATTCTTTTTAGTGAATCGGCCAAATCAGTTTGCAAAACGACCTGGATGACTCCTTTTACAATTTTACAATTATTAATTTGCATAAAATATGTATAATATGATGATATTTCTCATGCAAAAACAGTAATCATTTGCAGTGCTCAGAAAGACCAGCTGCAAATGGGGTCAAAATTGAAACTGTCTCTCTGTGCTTGACGCTTTTTTCTCCCCAGAGTTCAGTGCGTGAACTCTGAGTCTTAGACAGCATTTTATTTCCCTGAAGTTCATCAGCTGTGGTCAAAGACTGACTTGCTCAGTGTCTTGGAAGCAGTCCTGAGGTTTGTGTTGGAGGACATTCTGTAATTGGTACAATAAACCAAGAAAAATGATATTAAGGGTTTGCCAGAATTAAATTCTGTAGTTTAATCCAATTTCACACTAATGAAGACCCAATAAACTAACATTTGGAAGCTTTGTTGGAAGAAGGAGCACAAGCACATCTATAGTTTGCTTGTAAAGTTCTGTTCAGTTTAAAGAAACATGTGAACTGGCCAAATGAACTTTATGTTGCGTGAACTCTTATATTGAGTTTTGTGTTTCCTGTGCTGTGAGGCATGGCTGTAAGAGAGAAGATGTTGCCGTTGTTGTGTGTGTGTGTGTGAACTGCTCTAACGCTGAGCCTATTTATTCTGAACTGCGGAGACGGGTCCATTAGACATGGACAGCGAAACTTATTCGATTATGACAGAGCGAGACACTCGCACTGACACACATACACACATATGGAGATTGAACTTCACACCCTGAGTGCTCACACACCCCTGCCAGTATATGTGTATGTGTGTTTATGAATGAACAGGGTACCATATATGTGTTTACAATGCCAAAGGCAGTAACATGAGTTTTTATAACATTTCTATGCATTTGCTAAGGTGTTCTGGGTGGTTGTTAGGTCAAAAAATCTCATATCCAAATTCACCAAAAATTCACCAAAAATTATATTTCTACAAGAATAAACTATGTTTCTGAAAAATATTATACAGGTAATAGTGATTTCTGATTCATAGATGAATCATTTAGTTTCATTGAATCTGTAAAAAGGGTTTGCATTGCAAAGCGGCCTGAAAGATAGTTTTGCAAATCGCAAAAGAATCGTTCATTCTAGTCGATTCTTTAAAGGTCAAACTGGATATTGAACGATTATTTTGTGATTCACGAAAGAATTCATAGAGCTTTTGCGCAAAGATTTAACTGATTTATTGAAAACAATCGGCTAGAATTAACGATTCTTTTGCGAACTATCGTTCACCGCTCGCAAAAGAACCGGTTATTTTTGTCGATCATTTTCATTGATTATTAGGTCAGATCGCTTTGCAGAGTGGCCCGAACGACTCGTTTCGCGAATCACAAGGGGATCATTCTAGTAAATTCCTTTTAATGAATCGGTAGGTTTGGTTCACAAAGCGGTTTGAACGAAACGTTTCGTGAATCGCTAAAGAATCGTTCATTCTAGTCATTCATTTAAATGAATCGGCCAAATCTGTTAGCATAGCAAGCGGTCTGAACCCGACTCGCGAATCAAAACATTACAGGCTACAGCAGTTCCTCGGACAAAACTTATGGGAGACAGGTACGTTAAGCATAACATGTTCTTTTAAATATTAATTATGCGCTATAGTGATATTTGACTTGACAAAACCGTAAATGAGCGTTTCTTCGCGCGTTGTGTGTGTACGCAAACCTGCGTTAGTGAGCGTGTCACTCGGTTCAGATCATCGATCGCTCCTCGGCTGGCTTTGGGTCTGTGAGGTGTCTGGGAACCCTTTCCTTCCTGAGGGCTGCAGTGTTTGTGTTAGACCAGCCGAAAGCCCTTCTTCTGGGTGTGGGAACCGACTCCTCCCTGGACTCCACATTTCCTCTAGTCAAGGACTGAGCGGCCGAGGCCCAGATCGATCTGAGCCGGTAACGCACATGTAAGAACATACACATTTTAAACATCATACAGAAGTTTAATATGGTTTAATTAGGAATTACATAACCATATGTTCACAAAAAATATTTCAAATAGACAAAAGACTTTGCAGGTAAGCACTAAGTTGCAGTTTTCCGAGTAGACATCTGTGTTTGATTGAGTATAGTAGATGAAGTCTGTCTGTATCAGTTTATGTTTTACTCAATGAAAAGAGAATATGAATAGAAATTATTTAGCCTAGTTGTCATCCAGTAAGAGTCTAGAGCTATAAATTAATGTGGAGATGTTGATATCTCTACTGAATCTCTAGAGAAGACACATGTGAGATTACTAGGGTCTTTTTTTCTCAGGAGAAACAACTGGAGACTTCACCAAAAAAAGAGCTAGAAATGGCTCTCCATTTAATATAAAAACAATTGAGATATTTTTATATAAGTAGTTTATATGGCGCAAAATAAATCATCAGTTTTCTAAAGGCGTTATCTGTGTATTTTAGTTTTCCCTCAGTGGTGACAAACTTTGCCCCGGATTTGACCTCTCTTTAAAAGCTCCACGAAAAACCCTTTTCACGCTCGTCCCTTGGCGGAGGAGGCAGGAATGTTCACACTTCATAGATAATAATGCTGTCCAATAACGCCCTGCGATCTCATAAACTCAGACTCCTGCTGACTGTGGCTGACAGTAACATGTTCACATCTTTAAAGGGGACCTATTATGCCCCTTTTACAAGATATAATATAAGTCTCTGGTGGCCCCAGAATGTGTCAGTGAAGTTTCAGCTCAAAATACCCCACAGATCATTTAAAGCTTGTCAAATTTGCTCCTATTTGGGTGTGAGCAAAAACGCATCGTTTTTGTGTGTGCGCTTTAAATGGAAATGACCTGCCGCTCCCGGCCCGCTTTCCAGAAGAGGGCGGAGCTTTAACAGCTCGCGCTTTGGTTGCTCAACAACAACAAAGCTGGAGAATCTCACGCAGCCAAAATGAGGATTGTCAGTAACGGTGTTCAGCCTTACATTGTTCAAACCGGAGTCGGACACTGATGGAGAGACTCAGGAAGAAGTTACAACTTTTAGAATGGAATTGGATGTTTCTGAATGGTTAGTGGATAAACTTATGTAGTTGCTGTGGAGTTGATTCAACTCATCGACTAGCATGTGCCGTCATGTTAATCTTTTGTGCAAATCCAGCGTTGAATTGACCCTCGTTTGTGAAGCAGTCCGGCGTAAAATGACGGCATGGCAACAACACTACTACAACAACTCTTCCTCTTCTCTAAAGCAGCCCAACATGGCCTCACCCCCTTTGTTGCGTGTTCTCGGGGGCAGGGTTTATGTAAATTTTAGGGTTAGTGATGTCACTAACCTGGGAAGAAGCTCGTTGTAGTCCCTACCAGCCGTTTGTTGTAGTCCTTAAAAAGTGATTTCTGTAAAAGAAAATATCTCCCTTTGCATTGAACTTTGAGCGTTGTAATTTTGCAGATGTTGTTTTTGCTCAAACAGCAACAATACACACTAACTAATGTTAAAAAAGTGAAATCATAATCAACCATCCTTTAAAATTAACATTACTATTACAATAAAACACTTAACATAAAAAAAGTCTCTGAAACCCCAAACGGAGTCATGAGGTTTAAAAGAAATTATCATGAAACTTTTTAAGCACACCAACCCAAAGAAAACAATCTGTTAGTTGTCATTCTGTGACTAAACACACCACAGCCATCATGTCACGGTGCTTTAATGCATCTCTGGAGGTTGACGGATGAACTGTGAGCTTTTCTCACAGCAGGCCGAGGTGAGATAAAAGGAAACTTTGCGCTGTGAAGACCATACCTCTCATGACATCACCGTTAAATGCTTCCCGACCTCCGCAGCTGCTGTGCGAGACACACCCTCGTGCTTCCTGCACTAACCGTCTCAACAATTCACATCATTTACCCTGGGAAAAACGCCTCGGTGCCAGCCGCCACTTTCCATGAAGTGCCGACAAAAATCCCCTTGTTATTTTGTAGTCACAAAAGCCTAATAAAATGACCTTTGATTTAGTTTTAATAGTGTGTCCCAACCCAGAGCAGAGTGTACACTGATGCAACCTCATGAAGAGTGAATGTTTAATTCAGAAATACTGCTAGTAACTCAAGTAGTCCATACAACTGTGTGCTATATTCCAAGTCCACTGAAGTAAAGTGATAGCTTTGTGTGAGGTGCAGAGTGAAATTTAAAGGTGATATTTGCTGGAAATTTTGCAGTCACAAGGTGGCATACATTGGGAAGAACATAAACTTCTGTTGTGCACATATGTTTATGTTATCTGATGATGGAAACCAGCCAGAAAAAGCCTAAACAAAAGCCATTTGCAACAGGCGTATGACAATGTGCCTCTGTTGATGTAATTGATGTATCTTAACCCTTGTGCATCAATTCAAAAAAAGTTACACATAGGTCTATATAGAGGACACAAATGTCTATGTCCAAAAACTGTCATAAAAATTTGAAGCTTGGGAGCACAGACTTAGATTTGGTCTCATTTTAAAGAAGACCCTTGGCAGATTATTGTTGAAGTAAAAAAAGTTTAAAAAATGAAATAAGAAAAAAGTTATAGAGGTTTAAGTTTATAAAAACATTATTTTATATAAAATATATATTTTATGAAACATGTTGAACTCTAAAACTGCTAGAAAATCAAAGCCATGAATCTAAATGGTTGCATTTGTGATTTTGCAGTACAGTAGAGTTTTTCTCTTTCAAATATTACACACACAGATTTTTTTTTATTACACACATATAAACCACATTCTGACATCCACACCAACACACCCACACAATTATAGCGGCATAATTTTTTCCAATTGGCTCTATATATGAAGAAGCAGAAAACAGGAATAAATCGAGTATTTGCTTTATAGGTCAAACCTGAGAAAATGGCACCACAGTAGCATTAAAGTGCATATTAACAAAAGTATGAGCTTTTCAAGTTGCAATGAAACAGACGTTTCAACAGTTCTTTTCTTCTGCAGTGATGGCGTATTTTTGCAGGCCGACCCGTAAATTTCCCTCGACAAAAACCCAATAGGATTTTTCCATTGGCTTTTGGATTATTGCAGAAAATAAGCTCCGAAACCAACAGATGTTTATGATTATTACACATTTTGTTCATCATAATGATCTTCACAAATAAACACAACTCCTGCCAATTGAATTTAGGCTTCAAAATTCATAGAAGTAAAAAGCTAAACATAGGCTATAAACAAACTACACCACGGTTGCATGACTTCAGCATCAATAAAATGTCCAAGAATTCTTTCAGTCTTTATTTAAAACACATTTTCCCTCAAAGTTCGAGTTAAAGTAGTTTTTTCAAGAGTGTGATTATGAACACAACGAGGCTGTGAAAGCGGACTTGTGAGTAGATGAGTTTACCTGTTCAGTGTGAAGACGTTTAATGTCTCAGACAACCTCTGTAGTCACATATCGTTAACAACAGTAAAAATTTTTAAAAAATCACAAGGAGTAGTACTGATGTATTTTATGTTGTAGAATAAAACATGAAAATCTTGAGCTTGTGTTCACCACAGACCTTATTTCAGGCGTTTAACCAAAACCCCATTCAAAAATCTAATTGACTTAAGGACGATGGAAATGGAAATGCTAAAATTCAACTTGTTTCTGGTTTTGGCCTACAATTTTTTTTTTTTTTTTCCTTAACTGCTTTAAAATGGCTTTTTTGGTCACTTTTAGACAGAAAATGACACATGTATAGCAAGACAATATCAATATAATTTCACTTGAAGCAAATATCCATCCTTCTGTCCTTTTAAATGTCCGGGTTAAAAGTTCACATTCAGCTGCTTAGTGAAGCTGATTGTTGTATATCCAACTTAGGCATGTGGTCATCCTTCATTTTTAATTTGTAGCTGCTGTTCGAATGGTAGCTTGGTAAAGTTGGTACATTACCACTGGTAGCAATTTAAGCTAATATCATGTAATTTACGTCTCTACGATAATTGGTTGATATACCAAGGGAGGCTATTCTCCTCTGCGATGTATTTTTTTTCTTAACACTCTGTTGAAAGTGAAATACTCAGTGGCTTTTTTTTCCCCAATGGAAGCAAAAGTCTCCAGCTATGGATTTGCCTCTGCTCTCCTTCCCTATCTCTCAGACTCGCCTTAGCAGAGTTTTCTGAATGATTGTAATTACTAATTACATCAGCAGATTCGGCACATTCTGGGAAGAGCAGCGGTGGTTCCGATTTCAGTCATATTTTATGTTGAAATACACATTCTGAGTCAAGAAACGAAATGAATAACAGGGATTTTGATTAACATTAAATCTTTCTTCTCCCATTTTCACCACAAAATTTAGGTGAAAATTCTGACGAGCCGCTACTGTATGAATAAATTGTTCACAATAAGATCAATAATATGCATTTAGAAGATACATTTCATGCCGACTTTAAACCATGTGGATGCTGATACTATTTACTTCCATTTTGATTTTTCTTAGTTAAAAAAGTTTTTTTTTTTATGGTAATCAACATTTTGCAACAATTGCTGTTGACTTAAATTGAACCTAGATTTTCCCTCAAGAGCCATAATGTTTCTTGCCTAGAACTACCTTTTCTTCAGACATTGGCCCTTGTGGTAGAAAGTGCTTATGTGAACCACACACATTCACATTGCAGCTGTGTGAGTGCTTTGTAACTATGACAAGCTTGGATTGTTCTGTTTTCCCATTTAAAATTTATATGAGCGGATTAGTTGTATGTGTGTGTTTGTGTGTGAGTCCTGAGGCTCATTGATACCAGTGCTGATGTCATAGTGTTTTCCTGAATCCCAGCTCTGAGATCATTGTCTAAAAAGGTTGTTCAAAGGTCAACCGATCTCACACGTCAAGAAACAACACAACCCAATTGACAGCGACACTGGGCCACTTCCTTTGAGATTTCATCAAACTGTTTTCACAAAGCTTTCTTCTACTACATTAAACTACCATTCTAAAATGTTAATATTTGATCTTTTTGTTTGTGTAAAAATCTTTTGTGACATTATAAATGTCTTTACTGTCACTTTTAATCAATTTAATGCGTCCTTGCTGAATAAAAGTATTCATTTATTTCAAACTTTTGAACGGTAGTTTAGTTAGGCCCATATTATGTTCACTTTCACTCAAACAATCACGAGCGAATGAATTACAGAGTATAATGTATTGTCATACAGATTTCAATCAAACATTGCTCTGCGGTTTCCTGCGCGAGAGGCTTGACGTCTTTCCTTCTTCGTGGCATTGTGGGATACGTCTGTCTGAGGCAGATGGATGCAGCTCTGCATAATATCTGCAAGAGCTCTTGATGAGGAAAGTTGAACAAAGGCTGACCGGCCTGAGCACCGCACTCCTGGGTTCAATTAGGAAGTGTGTGTGAGGAGTAGGGTGGGAGTATTGCAGCAACAGCGCGAGCAGGGTAAAGAGTACACGCCAATCGATCAGCGCGAGCCAGAGTTTTGCGTCACAGAGGACAACAGTCTGTGGTTATCATCACTCACGCACTGCTCCAATCAGACGATTGTTTTGCCTCGCGGGAATAGTGCTCAACGCGGAGGTAGAATTGATGGAAATCATTCAGAAACAAAAAGCCATTGTTTCATAAACCATCTTCCAGCCCAGCACACAATGACTCTATAGTGCTTATCCGTCTCCATAAACTCACACACAGGGAAACTTACTGAGAATGAAATGTTCACGCTTTATATGTGATGATTCACTAAAGGAATTATGCAATAAATGTGTAATCCTGAAAGTTGCTATAATAAGACTACAATAGTTGTCCGATTTGTCAAAGTACCATAGTTGTGGTTCTTGTTTACCATCTTACATTTCAAACAACAAAGTCAAAAAGTGTGCAATTTGTGTTGTAGAATGAAATTTGAGTTGTGTTGAGTGAAGTAATTTACCTATAAATTGAAAACTGTTGTTCTAAAAGAAATTAATTCTTTACTTTTTAAAGAAATCAATACTTTTATTCAGCAAGGATGCATTAAATTGATAAAAAATGGCAATAAAGAGCAAACAAAATAGCCCCAGCGATCGAGCCCGAGGAGGCACACACCTTCAGGCCACCTGGAGCAAACCGTTCCATTGGTCTGCCAGACCCGGATCGGGTCTGTGTTCAAGCATTCAAAACCTATGTCCACAAAATTATGCAAGGACAGCCTCTGCTCCCGCCGCCACTTTCCAGTGTGGCACGCAAATCTGAATGTGCCCGGGACCAAGGCATTCTTCTGGGGCTGGCCAGGGTAGGTCAGAGAGGCTGGATGTTTGGCCCAAGCCCTCACTTGATACTTTTTTTCTGAGAAGGAATTCCTCCAGTGTGTCTGACCCGGGACGGTGAGCCCTCCCTGGGATGCTCAAGTACATAAGAGGGGGTTGAAGTCTGACCTGATCCCCGCTTCGTTTTTCAGCCAGCTATAAATTCCAGCAGTCAAGCCTGCTGAGTTGCACTGCTCTGGGCTGCCAGCAGCAAACTATCCCCCCTGGTTTGCTGTCCTGGAGGTCTGTTTTTCAAATGGTTCAAAACCTACAGTAATTACAGTCCATCACACAGCCTCCTGAGAACCAGACTTCCAAATGGCGGGCAAAACTGAATCATGCCCGGGACGGCACATCCTCCCTGGGATGCCCGAGTAGGTCAGAGGGGGGGCGTCATTCCCATGACTTTCCAGGCAGTTTGCGGGAAACCACAAGTCTTGTGGTGTACGGCCATTCCCAGTTGGTGGAGAGATTTGTCTGGTTCATTCTGATAACAAACAAGACTCCGGAATGATAAATAGTTACACATCTTGTGTGGTTGACGTCCAACTTCTTAGAGGGACAAGTGGCGTTCAGCCACAAGAGATGGAGCAATAACAGGTCTGTGATAGCTTTAGATGTCCAGGGCTGCACTCGCGCCACAATAGGTGGATAACCATAGGTCTACCCTGCTCCGAGAGGTGTGGGTAACCCACTGAACCTCGCTCGTGATCGGGACTGTGGATTGCCCATCAACGAGGAATTCCCAGTAAGCGCTATACACCGCTTGTCTCTACCACCGATTGATGGTTTAGTGAGGTTTAGCGCTGGTTTTTATGAACAAAACACATCTATTATGAGCCTAATTTACATAGAGCAACATTTGAGGAAAACAATATGCCTTTGGGATTTTGTTTTTGCAATGCTGAACTGTGCTTCCAAAGAAATGTTTCTTGATGAAAGTTGAGAAATCGCTGTGTATTCACTGGGGATTATGGCATTATGAAATTCACTGAACAGTTGTGCCAATTTTTTAGTATTTTACCTTTTTGTTGTGCAAATTTAAATTAAGTAATTGTTTTTCTGTTTAGCGCAAACATGCCTCCTTTCTATGTTCTTCTCAGTCACATTTCATTTAAGTATCAATGTTGTTGCAGATGTTTCTCCTAAAACATAAAGTAAGAGAGTAGATACTTGATAAAATATATGCGCAGAGCAGCTCAGATCATTTAAGAAATGTTTGACTTCACATTGAGATCTTTGGTTTCTTGGCAAATGTGAGCAGTTTGAGACTGTTTTGAGATCTGTTTTGACAAGATGCATGTGAGATTGGGGTCATTTTCCCAGGAGAAGCATCTGAGAAGCAGGATGCATTTAGTCTGATGGCAATACAATTGAGATATTGAAGAGATCTTTTGGTCGTATTACTTTCCCTTGGGTTTCAGTCGATTTCTCAACTATCAACCAGAGACAAGAAGGTCTGCCAGCTCTTTCTTTTGAAATGAAGATCAATGTTGCAACAGCAACACCGTAATTGCATTTCAGAGAGTTCAGAACACTGCAAAGTCAAAAGGCCTTGAGTTTATTTTGAAGGCTATAATGAAAACCTCACATTCTCTTATTCCTTCCTTCCTGTTCTTTGGCTTTTATTCACAACCAAAGAAAGGAAGAGAACTAGGGAGTCACCCTGTCAATGTGAATAAAGTGAAATGCATGACAGTAACTTTAGGATTTACTGAGATGAATCGCTCAGATCAGTGAGATCAGACGCGTTTTATTCAGTCTTCATCCTGAATGCATGCCGGTTCAAAGTCATGTCACTGCCAGGAACTGTCTGGCACGGGAAGTACAGTGATCCCACGCTGAGATCTTCCATCCCTGCAGCCATGACAGAGTTTTCAGAGCGTTAATTGGCCGTCCTGTCTCTCTATGAGACACTTAAGCAGATCTATAGCTTTCTAAAACGCCTCCCATTTCAGTCTCAGTTCAGGCTGTTTTTCTTGGTTGCAGTGTGTTGAATTGAAGCTCAGAACAGCAGGAGCGATGCTTCGCTCTGTTAGAAACACAATACTGCAGGATGACAGATAGCTTTTTAGTTTTTTGCCAACGTTTATGGGTGAAGCAAACGAATTCCCGCAAAGAACAGCTTCTCATTCTCACGTTTAAAGAGCAGAGCCGCTGTAGGAGGTTCAGCACAGTGTATTTAATTCATGAATAGAAGCACTTCTTCTAAAGGTCTTTCCCACTGCATTAACACAGAAACCATTTACTTCTGTTCACTCGGCTCTTGTTTAGATGATGTCAAAGGTCAGACAAGAGCCCAAAGCAGAGACGTATAAAAGCTGATGGAGCTCAGAGGAGGAAAACAGTGGATTCTTTGCACTATTGCTTAGATGTTTTATTGCTCAGAGGTTGCTCTTTCATTTCGCATTCATCAACTTCATCAACATTCATTTCATTTCTCATTCATCAACAGTTTTGTCTCAGACGTTGCTCTTAAAATTAATTAAATGACAATTGTTGACATAGTATTGAGCATTTAACCCTGAGATAATGTAGTCGTGGGTTATTTTGTTCCAAAGTAAATTGCTGTTGTTTATTGTTGGCCGGCAGGGCCGGATTAGCTTGTTCGATCTTCTGATTTCTCACAGTGCGGTGAAGAAACGGCTAGAGGAAGTGATGTTGTGCAGAGAGAGCTGAGGCACAAATGCTGAGCCACCCCTCACTGTGAGACCTCAGCAGTGTCTCTGTCCCCGGGCCACAGCAGTGATATTTCAACATACAGAGATCTTGGCTTGTGTTCAGGAACCCCCTGGTGCTCCCATGAGATGCTTGAGTCAGTTTAATCAAATAAAACACAAAGACAGAAGGATGCTAGAGTTAAACCACATGTTTCCCTCAGCCTTTTGTTTATTAAATACCTTGAGGGTTTGGCTACACAACATGAGGAATGAAACTTAAATGAAACTTCACAAATATAATATTCTTTAATTCACAAATAATCAGCTTGAATAGTTCAGTCAGACAAGGTTGTCAGTTCTGAGCATTTTCTTGTAATTTTGTTCTTTTGGGGTGGTTAAGTGGTTGTTAGAGTGTTCTGGGTGTTTGTTAAGCAGTTGCTAGAGTGTTCTGGGTGGTTGTTAAGCAATTGCTAGAGTGTTCTGGGTGGTTGTTAAGCAATTGCCAGGGTGTTTGGGGTGGTTAAGTTGTTGCTAGAGTGTTCTGGGTGGTTAAGGGGTTGCTAGAGTGCTCTGGGTGGTTGTTAAGCAGTTGCTATGGTGTTCTGGCTGGTTTTTAAGTGTTTGCTAGGGTGTACGGGGTGGTGGTTAAGTGGTTGCTAAGGTGTTCTGGCTGGTTGATAAGGAGTTGCTAGGCTGTTTAAGGTGGCTAAGTGGTTGCTAGAGTGTTCTAAGTTGTTGTTAAGCATTTGCTAGAGTAATAGGGTGTTCTAGGTGGTGGTTAAGTGGTTGCTAGGATGTTCTGGGGGTTAAGTGGTTGCTAGAGTGTTCTGGGTGGTTAAGGGGTTGCTAGAGTGCTCTGGGTGGTTGTTAAGCAGTTGCTATGGTGTTCTGGCTGGTTTTTAAGTGTTTGCTAGGGTGTACGGGGTGGTGGTTAAGTGGTTGCTAAGGTGTTCTGGCTGGTTGATAAGGAGTTGCTAGGCTGTTTAAGGTGGCTAAGTGGTTGCTAGAGTGTTCTAAGTTGTTGTTAAGCATTTGCTAGAGTAATAGGGTGTTCTAGGTGGTGGTTAAGTGGTTGCTAGGATGTTCTGGGGGTTAAGTGGTTGCTAGAGTGTTCTGGCTCATTGTTAAGTTGTTGCTAGGGTGTTAGGGTGGTTAAGTGGTTGCTAGGGTGTTCTGGGTGGTTAAGTGGTTGCTAGGGTGTTCCAGCTGGTTGTTAAATGGTTGATAGGGTGTTCTAGGTGGTGGTTCAGTGGTTGCTAGGGTGTTCTGCCTGGTTGTTAAATGGTTGATAGGGTGTTCGGGGTGGTTAAGTGGTTGCTAGGATGTTCTGGGGTTTAAGTGGTTGCTAGAATGTTCTGGGTGGTTGATAAGCAGTTGCTAGAGTGTTCTGGCTCATTGTTAAGTGGTTGCTAGGGTGTTAGGGTGGTTAAGTGGTTGCTAGGGAAGATAGGGAACATACACCTAGCAAAGTTCAACGTTTTGGTGATCGATTGCTCCAGTCTGCTCCTCTCTGCCTCGCTGCTGAATAGTTTGCGTCTATTTTATCATCACCATATATCTGATATTGCCTATCACATTAATCTGATGTCGCTAGTGGTTAATCTTTTAATCCAAATCGCTATCACAGCATGTTAGCATTTCGCTAGCTTGTTAGCTTGTCATCCGGGCCACGTACCGACCTTTTCTCTCACGCGCTCCTTTTTCTACGACTCGAGTCCATCAAACAACTGTGGTAAGTCGGATCACTCTACAAACACGGTGAGTCATGTCATCCTCTCCTTTTGTTGTTACTTGCACTGCCTGTCACATGCATAGTATAGCTCTCTCTGTCAGCGGTGAGATTTACACGTGATAAATGCAAGGAGATAGTCAGGCTGACAGAGAGAATCTCAGAATTAGAGACACGCATCCAAACTTTAATTGAGGATAGTAAGAATGCAAGGGCTTTAGATACTGTTTTGGATGCGACTAGCTTAGTGAACTCTGTACATTTGTTCGGTTCCGGCTGTAGAGCCTGTGCAGCAGGGCAATTGGGTCACCGTGAGGCGGCCTAGCCGCGGAAAACACCACTCTTTCGTTCCGATTAGAACATCAAACAGGTTCTCCCCACTCAGTGACGCACCCACTGAGAATCCTGTTCAAAGTGCCCTAGTAATTTGCGATTCTATTACACGGAACGTGAAAATAGAGACACCAGCCACCATAGTCACATGTTTGCCGGGAGCCAGAGCACCTGACATCAAAGCAAATTTAAAAGTGCTGGCTAATGCTAATCATAAATACTCATAAGATTATTATTCACGTCGGCACAAATGATGTTCGACTTCGCCAGTCGGAGATCACTAAAATTAACATTAAAGAGGTGTGTGAACTCGCAAGTACAATGTCAGAAAAAGTAATTTGGTCTGGTCCCCTTCCTGTTCGTCGGAGTGATGAGATAGTTAGCAGATTATCATCACTCAATGGCTGGCTGTCTAAGTGGTGTCTGCAGAATAATATAGGTTTCATAGACAATTGGAAAAGTTTTTGGGGCAGACCTGACCTGTTGAAAAGAGATGGTATTCATCCCTCCTGGGATGGTACTGCTCTTCTCTCTAGTAATATGGCACATAGTCTTAGAGCTGAAACATGACAAACCGGGGCCCAGGTCAGGAAGCAGCAGACAGACTGGCTAAACCGATCGTCTGCTAGCCGTCTCACGTCACAGAGGTCAGATAATTCCCAACACATAGAAACTCTTTCACCTAGATATTATCACATAGAGACTGTGTCTGTACCCTGAATTAGTATAAACAAAAAACTTCCAAACCCATTTAAGGGTAAAAATTTAATTGATGTTCAACAAATAAAAAACAGAGATAATACTGATAAACAAATAATAAAGCTTGGGTTGCTGAATATTAGATCCCTTTCTTCAAAAGCACTCATTTTAAATGATATTATCACAGACAATAATTTAGATTTGCTGTGTTTGACAGAAACCTGGCTAAAACCAGACGATTACATTACTTTAAATGAGTCTAGCCCTCAAGGTTACGATTATCGACACAATCCTCGTCAGAAAGGCAAAGGGTAGGGCAGGCCACCAGGGCACCATACAGACTTTATCAAAGAATTTGCTGATTTTCTATCAGAGTTAGTACTGGCTGCGGATAAAGTCCTTGTTGTTGGTGATTTTAATATCCATGTAGATAATGATAAAGACGCATTGGGATTGGCATTTACAGACATTCTAAACTCTATTGGAGTTAGACAACACGTGTCAGGACCCACTCATTATCGTAATAATACTTCAGATCTAATATTGTCACATGGAATCGATATTGATGCCGTTGAAATTCTGCAGCAGAGTGATGACATCTCAGATCATTATTTAGTCTTGTGTATACTACATTTAGCCAAGGCTGCAAAACCACCACCCAGCCATAAATATGGTAGAACTATCACTTTTACCACTAAAGATTGCTTTATAAATAATCTTCCTGATCAGTTTCATCGCCTTAGCATACAACAGAAACTATTGACTCTCTCTTTTCCAGCACATTAGACGCAGTTGCTCCTCTGTGCTTAAAGAAGATTAAGGAAACTAATCCAACTCCATGGTACAATGAGCACACTCGGGCTCTTAAGAGAGCTGCCAGAAAAATGGAGTGCAGCTGGAAGAAAACAAAACTAGAAGTTTTTCGCATTTCGTGGAGAGAGAGAATGATTGAGTACAAAAAGGCCTTAAAAAATGCTAGATCTACTTATTTTTCAAATCTCTTTGAAGAAAACAAACACAACCCTAGGTATTTATTTGATACAGTGGCTAAATTAACGAGAAATAGAGCTTCAACTTCTGATGTCTCCAAACAGCACAGCGGTAATGACTTTATGAACTTCTTTACTTGCAAGATTGACAATATTAGAGAGAAAATTATAACCATGCAACCGTCTACTACAGTATCGCGTCAGACAGTGCACTGTAGTGTCCCTGAGGAAAAATTCCATTCATTCGTTGCTATAGGAGAGGAAGAATTCTCTAAACTCATTAAATCATCAAAATCAACAACATGTATGTTAGACCCTATGCTGACTAAGCTATTGAAAGAGATGCTTCCAGAGGTCATAGATCCTCTTTTTAATATCGTTAATTCATCTTTATCACTAGGATATGTACCGAAAACTTTTAAGCTGGCTATTATTAAACCTCTTATTAAAAAACCACAACTTGATCCTACAGAATTAGTCAATTACAGGCCGATCTCGAAAAATACTAGAAAAGGCAGTTTCATCACAACTATGTTCCTTTTTAGAAAGAAATGGTATCTGTGAGGATTTCCAGTCAGAATTTAGACAGTACCATATTACTGAGACTGCTCTCATTAGAGTTACAAATGATTTGCTCTTATCATCAGATCGTGGTTGTATCTCTCTATTAGTGTTACTAGATCTCAGTGCTGCTTTTGACACTATTGACCACAATATTCTTTTGAATAGACTTGAAAATTATGTTGGCATTAGTGGAATTGCATTGGCATGGTTCAAATCTTACTTATCTGACCGTTATCAGTTTGTAGTAGTAAACAAAGAGATGTCATATCGATCATAAGTTCAATATGGAGTACCGCAAGGCTCAGTACTAGGACTGTTGCTTTTCACTCTGTACATGCTACCCTTGGGAGATATCATTAGGAAGCATGGCGTTAGTTTTCACTGTTACACTGATGATACTACTAAATTCAGAAAAAACTGAGATTCTAATTTTTGGACCAAAAACTTCTTCATGTAATAACCTAGAATACTGTCTAACACTTGATGGCTGCTCTGTTAAGTCTTCGTCGTCAGTTAGGAACCTTGGTGTGCTCTTTGATACCAATATTTCATTTGAAAGCCATGTTTCTAGCATCTGTAAAACCGCATTCTTCCATCTTAAAAATATATCTAAACTACGACATATGCTCTCAATGACAAATGTGGAACAGTTAGTTCATGCGTTCATGACCTCAAGGCTAGATTACTGTAACGCTCTACTGGGTGGTTGTTCTGCTCGCCTGTTAAACAAACTACAGCTGGTCTAAAATGCAGCAGCTAGAGTTCTTACTAGAACCAGGAAGTATGACCATATTAGCCCGGTTCTGTCAACACTGCATTGGCTCCCTATTAAACATCGTATAGATTTTAAAATCTTGCTACTTACTTACAAAGCACTAAATGGTTTAGCTCCCCAGTACCTGAGCGAGCTCTTAATGCATTATTCTGGACAGTTGATAATACCTAGAATATCAAAATCAAAATCAAAAATCAGATCCAGGGTGTATCCAGATGAGATGAAGGACCTGCATCTAGACATGATGATAACACAGCCCTAAACTAAACTATCCCCTGTGAAGGCCCCCTTCTCGTTCCTTTCCCTATGTATAGATAAAACGTTATCAAAATTATTCCAGTTCGCATAGATCCGCGGACACAACTAATTTTTCTGTATTATGCGGACCAGTCAAGTAATTTGGCAAATATCACTTTTTTAAAAAGACCAAGCTTCTGCGCACATACACACTCAAACACGCAAACCTATAGACTAAACATGTGAATGAACGGCGAGAATGCATTAAAGGTATTCGGTTTTCAGTAGGAAAGGTGTCATTTAAGCGGCCCCTAAAGTAATAATTAACAATTTTTACAACAGAAGTGATTCAATCAAAAACCAACTTTAGCTCGGTAAGAATTTTCCTATTGTCACTGTGAAGCTGCTTTGAAACAATATGTATTGTGAAAAGCACTATATAAATGAAGATGACTTGACTTGACTAGGGTGTTCGGGTGGTTAAGTGGTTGCTAGAATGTTCTGGGTGGTTGATAAGCAGTTGCTAGAGTGTTCTGGCTCATTGTTAAGTGGTTGCTTGGGTGTTTTGGGTGGTTAAGTGGTTGCTAGAGTGTCCTGGTGGTTGTTAAGTGGTTGCTAGGGTGTTGGTTGTTAAATGGTTGATAGGGTGTTCTGGGTGGTTGTTAAGTGGTTGCTAGGTTGTTCTGGGTGGTTGTTAAGTGGTTGCTAGGGTGTTCTAGGTGGTGGTTAAGTGGTTGCTAGGGTGTTTGGGGTGGTGGATAAGTGGTTGCTAGGGTATTTACAAATGTAATAATGTTAAGTTAAACATACTAGAGCAAATTTTATTTGACCTAAACCAATTCAGTTGTGTTGACCCAAATAGACTGATTTATTTTGAATGAACTAAATAAAATTGTGTGAAAACTTTTTTCAGTTAAATTAAGGGTAGTGAATTCATTTTTGAGTGTTAGATTGAAAATTTGAATAAATAATATAACACTGGTCTCATTTGTGTCTATTTTTATTTCTCCAAAGAACTTTACAGAACTTCCTGCGTTGCAGTGCAGCCGTGGAGAGAAGAAGACATCGTCCTGGGCGTCAAACATCTGATCTACTGTATGTATCAGGTGTCAGCCCATCTCTTCTGTCCGTCTCTCCGCTGTGTGTTCTCCCGGTCGTGAGGGACGCTGGCTACCGAATCTGACGAAGTGTGTCGTGGATGCTCCTCTGACGCAAGCAAACCATTGAGTTGTAGTGTCTGGTGTCAGGGAAACGCATAGCAACGCAAATGCTGCCTATAAATACATCTCTAAGTCTGGCTATTTTAAACTGCCATGTCGAAGCGAGCAGTTCAAGGCCACAACCCATCACCTATAGAGGACTAATACAGCGCTGGTCGAGTCAGGGGACTACAGCTGTACTGCTTTAATGGATTCTTGTTTTGTGGTTTTACACAAGTAGAACATTTTAGTTTTTCAGTTCAAAACAGAAATACAAAATCAATGTGATTTGTTTAGGGAACTTCATGTGCAACTATTTGTCTTTCTTTACATTTTGCTTACCCAGGCAAAATCTGCCTTCATGATGCTAAAGCGTTGTAGGTGGTTGCCAGGGTGTTGCTATGGTTTGTTGATATGGAGTGGTTAGAGTATTGCTATGCGGTTGCTAGGGTGCTCAGGGTAGTTGCCAGGAGGTTGCTTTAGTGTTCCTAAAGTGATTTGAGTGGTTGTGAGAGAGTTGCTATGTGGTTGCTAGAGTGTTCAGGATAGTTGCCAGGGCGTTGCTTTACTGTTTCTAAAGTAATTTGAGTGGTTGTGAGAGCATTGCTATGCAGTTGCTAGGGTGTTCGGGGTAGTTGCCAGGGCGTTGCTTTACAGTTTCTAAAGTGATGAGTGGTTGTGGGAGTGTTGCTATGCAGTTGCTAGGATGTTCAGGGTAGTTGTCAAGGGGTTGCTTTACTGTTTCTAAAGTGATCTGAGTTGTTGTGAGAGTGTTGCATTGCGGTTGCTAGGGTGTTCAGGGTAGTTGCCAGGAGATTGCTTTAGTGTTTCTAAAGTGATTTGAGTGGTTGTGAGAGTCAAGGGGTTGCTTTACTCTTTCTAAAGTGATCTGAGTTGTTGTGAGAGCATTACTATGCGGTTGCTAGGGTGTTCAGAGTAGTTGCCGGGACGTTGCTTTAGTGTTCCTAAAGTGATTTGAGTGGTTGTGAGAGCATTGCTATGCAGTTGCTAGGGTGTTCGGGGTAGTTGCCAGGGCGTTGCTTTACAGTTTCTAAAGTGATGAGTGGTTGTGAGAGTGTTGCTATGCAGTTCCTAGGATGTTCAGGGTAGTTGTCAAGGGGTTGCTTTACTGTTTCTAAAGTGATTTGGGTTGTTGTGTGAGCATTGATATGCGGTTGCTAGGGTGTTTAAGATAGTTGCCACTTGCCCGGGCATTGTTTTTTTTGTTTCTAAAGTGATTTAAGTTGTTGTGAGAGCATGACTATGTGGTTGCTAGGGTGTTCGGGGTAGTTGCCAGGGGGTTGCTTTACTGTTTCTAAAGTGATTTGAGTGGTTGTGAGAGAGTTGCTATGTGGTTGCTAGGGTGTTCAGGATAGTTGCCAGGGTGTTGCTTTACTGTTTCTAAAGTGATGAGTGGTTGTGAGAGTCAAGGGGTTGCTTTACTCTTTCTAAAGTGATCTGAGTTGTTGTGAGAGCATTACTATGCGGTTGCTAGGGTGTTCAGAGTAGTTGTCAGGGCATTGCTTTCTTGTTTCTAAAGTGATCTGAGTTGTTGTGAGAGCATTACTATGCGGTTGCTAGGGTGTTCAGAGTAGTTGTCAGGGCATTGCTTTCTTGTTTCTTAAATGATATGCCTGGATGTGAGAGCGTTGCTGTTCAGTTGCTAGGGTGTTCAGGGTAGTTGCCAGGGCGTTGCTTTCTTATTTCTAAAATGATTTGCGCAGTTGTGAGAGCGTTGCTATGCGGATGCTAGGGTGTTCAGGGTAGTTGTTAGGGCATTGCTTTGCTGTTTCTAAGCTGAATTTTAAAACAAACAGTTTGCAAAACAACAAACTTTAAATGTTAATTGGATTTGACCACTTTTTATGACGCAAAGCCTGTATATGAGTAATAGTTATAGTGACGCAAACAGCATAACTCAGTCTGACTCACTGTTAAGTCATTTTTTTTTTTTTATTAAAGTCTGCCTTTCAGATGCACAACTACATACTGTATGTAGTGAACACTGCACACATCCAAGCACACAATGCCCAATGCAGACATGGAGCTCCACAGAACACATTGTAAAAGAAAGAAACATTTCCTTCTATTCATTATTGAACGTTTTAATCACAAGACAAAGCTCTCAAAAAAAGCGCACCCAAAGCGCACTTTAACTGAGACTTCAAACAAACAACATGAGAGACTGGAGAAATAATTAAAGCCAGTCTGCTCTAAAAGAGCTGCAGACATCAAACGAATCAGACGCGGCTCATTCTATCAGAGAGTAAAGTCATAACAGTTTGTTTTATAATTCAGCTTTTAAAATGGATAGTTCAGCATGTAATACAACTCTGTTCAATGCACAGTTTACAAATGAATGAACTATTTTAGACTGCAGAATAATTGTATATTCAGATGATTTGTGAAATCACTCCACATGAATATCCACAAAATATTCTGTTTCACAGGAGTTTATTAAAAATAGTTTTGTCAACAGCTTACAGATATAACATTTCCAAAGACATAATGAAACCTTATGACGATTACAATCATAAAATAATCTGAAACTGAATTAAGACACATTCTTATCATTCTCCCATTAAGAATAAGCACCTGAAATCAATGATTCACGATTTGTTAAAAAGTGCTCAAATACACAAAAATCACATAATACTGTCATCTTAAATGCGGTTATCAGTCTTTTTAAGTTACTTCACATACTGCTCAAGTAAGAGCATGTCATGTATCTGTCCTCATAGTCTGAAGTATAAGAATAAAAAAAAAATAAATTCAATAAAAGAAAATAATAGCATCTGGTTTTCCAGCCCGTTGTTTAATATATCATCATAATACTAGTGAAATAAGTACCGTACATTCACGATAGCAACATATAAAGAAGCTGGGTGTCAGAAAGAAGCTCTCAATGAAGAAAAAATCATTGTTCTTCATTTCCTCATTTTCCTCCCTTTCCTTTATGTCTCAAAGTGCATCTTTCCATTAATCCAACCGGACAGGAAGCAGCCGTGGGTTAATACGGCACTTCCCATCTCTGGGTTTGCGCAGCGGTTACTGGTCTTAATTTTGATGTGTTCGCCTTGGCTCACGTCCCGGATAACCGAACGGTCCTGTCTGACAGGCAAAAGAGACAGAGCAGAAAACAAAAAGAAAGAAAGCACTTCCGAACCACTTTAAAGGTCGGCTAGCGCTGCGGTTCATCAGAAGCTGTGAGGTCGTTAAAACGAACATAACCGTTTTCCCACACTGCAAAAAAAAGATTTTCGTACTTAGTATTTTTGTCTTGTTTTCTAGTACAAATATCTTCTCAAATGAAGATACATTTACTTGAAAAGCAAAATTACTTAAAAATGGACTATTATGCCCTTTTTTGAGCTCTGCTACAACAGGTTTTCATGCTTGAATGTTGAAAAAACAAATGACCATAACATCAATTCACCGCTGGATTTGCACAAAAGATTAACATGACAGCACATGCTAGTCGATGAGTTGAATCAACTCCACAGCAACTACATAAATTTATCCACTAACCATTCAGAAACGTCCAGTTTCATTCTAAAAGTTGTAACTTCTTCCTGAGTCTCTCCATCAGTGTCCGACTCCGGTTAGAACAATATAAGGCTGAACACCGTTACTGACAATCGTCATTTTGGCTGCGTGAGATTCTCCAGCTTTGTTGTTGTTGAGCAAACGAAGCGTGAGCTGTTAAAGCTCCGCCCTCTTCTGGAAATGGGTCCGGGAGCAGCAGCTAATTTGCATTTAAAGGGACACACACAAAAACAGCAAGAACAAATATCTGTCAATGGAGTAAGAAAAGTAAACTTAAGTAAAGTTCAAAGGGGTTATTTTTCTGACCCCATTGACATTTTTTCGTCTTTTAAGCATAAACTCGCTTCATTTTGATCAATTTTTCAAAAAAGAAGACTTAATAATTTGAGTCATTTTGCATCTCAAGTAAATGTATCTTGATCTAAGGTATTTGTAATGGAAAAACAATACAAAAATACTGAGTAAGAAAATCTTTTTTTTTTTTATTTTTTTTTTTTTGCAGTGCAGCTGTGCCTCTCAACATCTGGACACATGCAGCTGCAAGTCTGTCTCAATTAAATTCTCCGAACGCTCATTCTGAGACCCATTTGTGAAATCCTGTCATTCGGTTTTCTCCGAGAGCACTCGGTTGGTCTGAACTGAGGCAAAACATCTGGACATTGTCCCAAATGCGTGTTGGAACGATGCTTTGACTCATTCATTGTGAAGGTTTTGGAGTCCGTGCTTGTGTCGAATCAGGCGAAGATGCTCCTCTGATGGGCCATCAGGGCCGTCTGACTCTCTCTCCTTCTTTCTTTCTTTCTCTCCATCCGCACCTTCCAGCAGACGGCGCTCAGCGCGAGCAGCACCAGCCCGGCCGAGAGCAGCACCAGTCCGAAGTACGATATGGTGGAGCCGTGAGAGTTGAAGCTGTACGCGACGGCGGTCACCACGATCCCGGCGATCAGGACCACCACGCCGAACGGCACGGTGCAGCGGTAGCAGGACAGCTCGGCTCCGCCGGTGGCCGCCGTTAACTGCACCTCGTTGACCAGAGGAATGGTGACGGCCGTCGCCGCCGGTGGTTCGTTGTTGTTGGTTTTCTCTGCCAGGATTCGCTCAGGAGCTCCGGGGATCGTCATGGTGTCTTTCACAAGCTCGGCGGGCATCGCAGGGTCAAGGGTCAGCGTGTTTTGAGGCATCAGCCGCAGTCTGAGCCGTCTCTACGCTCTATTGTTCCAGGTTACTGCGTCGTCTCACCGTTTCCACACCTGTAGGAAAAGCAAGGCAAGTTTATTTACCGTGTTTTATATAGCCATGAGAATGGTTTTAAAACCTCTTAAGAACAAGTAATAGAGCACTGTGGAATTTTTGGAGGGTGAACTGTAAGTTTGCACCACTCTAGGTCCCTTCGACAAAAAACCCAACAAGATTTTTTCGTTGGCTTTTGGATTATTGCAGAAAATAAGCTCTGTAACCAACAAAAGATTATGATTCTGACACATTTTGTTCATCATGATAATATCTTCACAAATTGAATACAACTTTTATGAATTTTGAAGCCTAAATACTTTGGAAGCTTGTTTCCGCCACTGAATAATAAATAAAAAAGGTAATTGCGACTTTGTATCTCACAATTCTGACTTTTTTCTTACAATTGCGATATAAAGTCACAATTATGTGATATAAAGTCAGAATTACGAGATATAAACTTACAATTGTGAGTTATAAAAACAGAATTGTGTGATATAGAGTCGCAATTGCGTGTTATAAAGTCAGAATTGCGAGATTTAAACAATTCTGAGAAAATTCAGAATTGTGACTTGATATCAAGAATGGTTCTCAGAATGGTTCAAATCTCGCAATTCTGACTTTATAACACGCAATTGCGACTCTATATCATGCAATTCTGTTTTTGTAACTCACAACTCAGTTTATATCACGCAATTCTGACTTTATATCTCGCAATTCTGTGAAATTCTGATTTTTTTTTTCCCTCAGAATTTGACTTTATAACACGCAATTGCAAGTTTATATCTCACAATTGCGCAAAAAAAAAAGTCAGAATTGTGAGAAAAAAGTCAGAATTGTGAGAAAAAAGTCAGAATTGCAAGACGTAAAATTGCAATTCAGAGAAACAAAAAGTCAGAATTGTGAGATAAAAAGTCACAGTTATCTTTTAAATTTGTTTTATTCCGTGGCGGAAACAAGCTTCCATAAAATACAACCGCCAAAAGTAAAAAGCTAAATGTAGGCTATATAAATGAACTACACCACAGTGTATTCCAGTTCCCAGGGCACTTTGGTTGGTTGCTAGGGAGTTGCTATGCGGTTGCTAGGGTGATCTGTTGCTAGGGCGTTGTTAAGGTATTCTGAGGGGTTTAAATTGCATTGCTAGAATGTTCTGGATGGTTGACATGGCATTGCTTTGCGATTGCTATGGTAGTTGCTAGGGTGTTTTGAATGTTTTTGTTGGTTGCTAATGGTGTTTGTTTGTTTATGGGATGCAGAGCAAGTTACACACTAAAGTGTAATACTTAGTGATCTAAACAAAGCTCTAAACCGATGTTTGAGCGATAGTAATGGTGATGGCTGAGCGAGTAAACACATTACGAGTGCAGGGCAGGTCTGTAGAGTTGTTTTGGTTTTCAATCGGGAAGAGCCCCCCAGATCCACTTTCTGACCGCAGACGCAGGCTGACCGCCATCTGAATGACGCAAAGAGAGCTGCCACATTCCCTGGAGAGCTCACCATATGACATTACAAACCGGCCCATGAAACATGAGTGCCATATAAATTAACAGTCCTTTCTCAAGGGGCTTTTTCTTAAGAGGGTCAGCAGAACCGGCAAACGCCCGTGACACTTCTCTCTGACCGTTACGCATTACAGCTGCAAAGTTGAGCCTGGATTTTAACCCTCATGTGCTGTTTAGATTCACCTCAATACTTTTCCTTTTACAGTAGATCTAACGGATATAGTTACACTTTAGTTTTTACCCTAAATTGAGCATGCACTTTTCAGAAACGTGGCTGTTATCGAGGGTAGTAATGTAGTTCGCAAAGATAGCAAAAACACAATACAATAAAACAAATCCAAATAGAGTGACAGACTCATTCACAGAACCTGAAAATTGCATTTGCTTATAATTTTATAGCCCAAACAAAACCAAGCTAATATTATTTTCATGCAATATCAAGCTGAAATCTTGTTTATAATCAGGTGTCATAAAAGTATATATAATCATAAAATGTAAGATATGATACTTCAATGTTGTTTTTTTTTTTTTTTAATTTTAAAGGGTGTTGAAATCTTTTAAAATAAGTGCATGATTGCACTTATTTTGCATTGATAAGTAAACATGGAATATACAGTATATTTATTGCTTTGTGTTTATAGTGAATTAAAATGCTAAATTTTAATTTTTTTGGTCACTTATAATAAAAGCTAATCTTTATATCATTGCGATTGCATTAAAACCTTATTTTTGTTGTTTTTGAGAAACAGACAGTAAAGTTCTTGTATTTCACTAGCTATATATCAGAAAATGCATGCATGAAGGCTGCAGAAACATTTACTAATGTCACATGCGACACTCTTAGGGAAATAATATTTTACTGTTACTCATTTAAACCATAAATCTGAAACATTTGGTGCATGCATGAAGGTAATCTGAGACGGGGTCAAGTCATTCACCTCACACGTGTTTTCCATCCTTCCCTCAGAAGATCCTGTTCAGCAAACCGAAGACGTTAAAGTCCCGTTATACTCCAAACACAGTCTGCCTCTGAAGATCTCCTCCTCTTGAAGCGTGTGAGAGACTGACTGTGTGTGCAGGTCTCATTCACTAGATGTGCGTCTCAGTTCCTCCTCCTCCTCCATGTGAACTAGCGCTGCTTCAGTCTGAACACACGGGGAGGGGCGTAAGCTGTAAACTTTGTAAACCATATCATCTGCCTGCATGATATATGCTGATGGTCACGTAATAAAGTTCATTTAGAGGAACTACATCAATTTGGCTGTGTTTGTGTAAAATTAATTCTGGTTAAAGCTTTAAAAATAAGTAAATAGCAAACAAAGGTAATGCTCATGACATAGGTATAACATTGCAACATTAAAGAGGCCATTATGCCCTTTTACGAAGTCTTGATTTTGTTTTTGGGCTCTACTAGAATATTTGACATTGTTGCAGCTCCTTTCTTCCCAGTCTGTCAGTAACGCTCTGTTTAGTTCCTGTCTCTATGAAGCTCCTCCTTCTGAAAAGCACAATGTGCTCTGATTGGTCGGCTGGACCAGTGTGTTTTGCTTGGTCAAGCACTTCGAGCGTGTTTGGGAAATGTCCCGCCCCTTATTACCACGAGTTTCAACACAGTGCTAACGCAAATCAACCATTATTTTGCATGAAAAAAAACTCAAGACTACAATGGAGGCGTTTCTTAGGAGTTTAGTAACAGTATGTACTGATATAGAGAATAAAGGCCTGTTCACACCAAGAACGATAACGATAAAAATATAGTTCTAAAATTGTTCTAAATATAAAAGAATAGCACTGTCCACACCACAGCTATAACGATACAGAGGAACGATATCGTTGGGATCACTTTCAGAATTATTTTTTTTCAGCCGTTAAACGATAAAACACTGACAGCCAATCAGAATCCATTCTAATTTAAGGGCTCGTGCATTTAAAATGGCAGACGACATTGCGGAGAAGTTAATCGCCGAGGTCCAGAAAAAGCCACCACTGTTTGACAAGTCAAACCCTCCTTTTCAAGGATATTTTAAAGAAAATTAATATATGGAAAACAATCGGTCATACCCTCGGAATAAATGGTGAGAAGTATTAACGATGAGATCATGATGCCAGGCTAGCAAACAGTGTAACATAAAATTACCTCAGGTATCCAGCGCTAGTTTCAACAACATTGTCTTGCTTCCTTTGAAGTTGCAGTGGAAAAGACTAGGCGTTGTTTTTATTCCACTATATTGACTATATTGTCAGCTAAATTCACTGTTACACCATGTCGCGACCGTTGTCGCTCGCGTCGCAACAGCTAAAAGCTGTCTACACTGGACGCGACAAAGCATGAAACATAGCATGCTAAGGACATCTGCTGGTTAAAGCCGTGTAAGTGCAACAAGAACAGCAAAAACATTTTGTACACACTTTGAAACCGCAGCTCGTGAGCTTAGAATAAACAGACCGTTATCGTTCTTTGGTGTGGACGCAAATATAGTTATCTTTATAGTTACCGTTCTTAGTGTGAACGGGCCCTAACTCCTTTTGGAGGGACTTGGGCTGCGTTTAACTCCACTTTGAGACAGTGATGGGAGTAACGCATTACAGGTAACTTGAGATGCGTAATCAGATTACTTTTTTGTTTAGATTACTGTACAGGTGTAAATATGCATTTCCTTCAGCCTGAGGCTTATTTATTTCACTTTTGGTGTGTGAAAGGGCCTTTACATTTGCCAAAAATAGATTTTTGTTGTTGTTATAAAAACAAACAAACAGCCCAGTCAAGATGAGGAAAAGTAACGCAATATTGTAATGCATTACTTTTAAAAGTAACTTTCCACAACACTGTGTGTATTTAGTTCTGGTTATATTTATTGCAAAATCTTACATTTTTACAACAAGTAGCCTAATAAATGCACACAGAGCACATACAATATTTATTTCAGTATTTGTATCTGACGTGACAATAAAACCCTACACAACCTCTGTGAGTGTGTATTGTTTGTGGACATACATTTGAATGGGTTTGTGATTTGAATTAGCTCTACCTTCTGCTCTTAAATGCATTCATGTGCAACTCAAGCATCCAATGTGTTTTTCTGCTTCTTTTTTCTTGTAATGTGATACAGGGTGTTGTCTACAGTCTTCCTTCCCGGAGGAAATCTTTCCTCAAATGCAGCACGCGGTGACGGACATCGCTCGGATCTCTCTGACTGACAGCAAAGAGCACTGAGAGTTTGGTCATTTGGCTCCAGTTTTGCAACTTGCTTGAGTTCATTCAGTGCAGTTCTCACCAAACTGTTCTTTGATGAACAGATTTTATACAAACACCCATAAAGGTTCTTCAATGATTCTCCAGTTGTAACATCTTTTTTATTTTTTATTTATTTTTTTTGGGCTGTATAGTGTTCTTGAGTTGATACATGTTTTTTTTAAATGTTTCATTATAGGTTCTTTCCAATCAGCTTAGCCTAGATCTAACCCTTTATTTTATTACACTTTCACAACTATTATGACACACCACCCATTTCTGATTAATTGATGGGCCTGTTATGAATCTGGTGGAGTATAAATATTTGAGCTGGTCAGTCTTGTAACAGGCTGTATAGGTATAGAGTATCATCTGGTAACAAAAGTTAAGGCATTGGGTTACTAACAGAGACAAATGTCTCCTGTCCCCATGTCAGGTTCCTGACCACCGGGTTGGAGTTTATTTTGAGATAATGAATGGCTGACTGGCACTTTTTTTTACTTTCTGTACATTTATTTTATATATAAAAAGAAGAAAAGCACACACTGAACACATATGTATTAGATGATAAAACATTCAATATCTATACAAAACATTTAAGCGTGTACCGAAATGCGTGAGCACGTGGCGCGCGATCAGCTGCGTTCTGACGTCAGCTTCCGCGTTCACATGACTCCTGACTCGCGTGGACACAGGAACATGGCTCTGCTGTTTAGTGATGAGGAGTTCGAGCAGGCGTGGACCGAACTGGACGAGCCGCAGCTCGACGGCGGGTGGGAGTTCTTCACCGAGACCATGGACGTCAAAATATACAGACTTTATAACAAGGTGAATATATGATGAATGACACAATGCGCACGCGCCCTGCGCACAATCAAAACAGTGCAATGCGAAACATCTTCTGATCTAGAGTATAACATCATACATAACATACGATAGTATATAATAATGCAATAGTTAACAATACACTGCCCAACGCAAATATGCTAGTATTGAACATACTGTACGTGATAATATATATAATATGACGATAACATAATCATTATATAAGCTTCAGTCTCACTGTAAAATCACACCCACTTGTGTTAATATATAAAAATATAATAAAACAAATAATAGAGGAGACCGGGGCTAGTTGTCACATGATGACAAAATATGATGATACTGGAATTATAATTTATTAAAAAATTATAATTTAAAAATACATAATTACACAACAACTGCTAGAGAAAACGAGCATGTCTATGTTTGAACTTCTGATTCGAAAAATAATTATTAAATTGTATTTCAGTTGAATAAAACAATGGTTTTTTCCCCATTTTCTCCTTGTACTTTTTAATATGTTTCATGAATTACTTTAGATTTCACAATTATTTTCTTACCGTTTAATAGGTTGTTTAATTGCAGGTTCTCATTGTGACAACCTGCCCCATATTAGACTTTAAAGGGACGAAAATCTGCCTTTTTCCATGTTTAAGTGTTATAATCTGGTCCCCGGTGCATCTACCAACCCAGAAAACATGAAAAAGGACAACCCAGTAACTTTGTTTTGGTAAGCCTTTCTCTATAAGCATGTGAAAAAACGAGCCGCTCAGATTTCGCTCCCCTTGAGACGTAGGAAGGGGATCTTATTATAATATTACCCCTTAATCTGCACGTTTCCACCTGCGACGCCGCCATTTTGTTTTCGCAAGCAACAACGGTGTACCGGTTCTAAAGCCATAATGGCAAAAGTTGGAGCAAAGCATGCTAACTGTTCTGTCGTTGGCTGCACAGACGAGCACTGAACACTATTTAGAGTCTCTTTAGCTTGGATAGCCTGCAAGTTGACCCTGGCAAGCTTGATTTGCTAAAAAAGGAGCGTTTCTGTCCAAGCGATATTGTGGAAAAAATATTAGACCATTCACAGCATTTGATAGCAATCATAAACGTTAGCCTGGTGTGTATGGCTCTGTTTGACAAACAGGTACGCTATGTATAGTGGGCGTCCATACCGGTTTTGCACAAAAGACGACGACACATGCTAGTCGATGAGTTGAATCAACTCCACAGCAACTACATAAATTTATCCACTAACCATTCAGAAACGTCCAGTTTCATTCTAAAAGTTGTAACTTCTTCCTGAGTCTCTCCGTCAGTGTCCAACTCCGGTTTAAACCATGTAAGGCTGAACACCGTTACTGACAATCCTCATTTTGGCTGCGTGAGATTCTCCAGCTTTGTTGTTGTTGAGCAACCAAAACATGAGCTGTTAAAGCTCCGCCCTCTTCTGGAAAGGGGGCCGGGAGCAGCAGCTCATTTGCATTTAAAGGGACACACACAAAAACGATGTGTTTTTGCTCACACCCAAATGGGGGCAAATTTGACAAGCTATAATAAATGATCTGTGGGGTATTTTGAACTGAAACTTCACAGACACATTCTGGGGACACCAGAGACTTATATTACATCTCGTAAAAGGGGCATAATAGGTCCCCTTTAAGATATGTGTCTGTGTATACACAGAAATTGGCTGTTAAAAATAAGACAACCCTGACAAATATTTGTTGGTGTTGAAAGTGTGACTATATATGAGTAAATACTATAATATAAAACATAAATGGAATAGGTCAATTAAGTCATTTCCAACTTAACATTTCTGTTGTATAATATTTAACACAATATGTATCGTAAACTCATTGGGTTTTATAGTATTTAAAAGTTTTATAACATTATTTGGCTCAGTCTGCTTGAAATGACCAAACTCACCCATTAAAAAAGAAACAGATGTTTTGGTGATTTATAACTTACAAGCAAACACAACCATGACTGATGCATTCAAGAGAATCCTGTTTTCATGCACTGGGATCAGTTTACCATCTAGTGCATGTGTATCATCACATGAATCAGCCATATATCATGATGCTTGTTCAGTATTACGGGCTCTGGCTGTGATGTGGCATGTGTTTGTGATGCATTTGTCTTTAATGTCACGTTCAACAGGAAACAGGTTTGTACGAGTACAAAGTGTTCGGTTCTCTGCCCAGCTGCTCTCCAGATCTCTGCGCAGATGTTTACATGGATCTCAACTACAGGAAACAGTGGGACTCCTATGTCAAAGGTAAACTATGTGTGGGACTTCAGAAGTCACAATCAAACATCTTCATGAAAACCATTATTTTATAAAAATTCATCCTTCAGCCTCAGAGTCTAGATAGTTTGACTCAGTATTAGTCGTAGGGCAGGTTTAGACAGATTCCTACAGTCATGAATCATCATTGAAGAGATTATATGTGATACACCCATTTCTGTAGCAGAACAACTCAAGCTCTTGCTGTGGGTAAAAAACTATTTACTTACATTAGTCAAGTCACGTCAGCTTTATTCATATAGCGCTTTACAGTAATAAACAGGAAAATTACAGAATGATTGATGCAACTTCAAATATGACACATTCAAATTCTGCTGTAAAGCAGCTGTAAAAAGACAATAGTGTCGGCAGTTCAATGTTGATTCAGTTCAGTTCAATAACAGTGTCAATTATGAAACTAATTTGATTCAGCTATAAAGCAGCTCTTAAGAAGACAATAGTATCATTATTCATCTCAAGTTTTGTTCTCATCTGATAATGTCAGTCGAATCGATGATATTACTGAATATTAAAGGGGTCATGAATTGAGAAATCAACTTTTCCCTGAGCTTCTGATATATAAGAGGTCATCATACTATAAGAATAACTGAAAACTTCCTTGTTAGTCCAATAAAAGCTTTTGACACCAGGCCCAGCGAACGACTGATCCTGGAATGTGCCTATCTAGGTGAAACTCCGCCTCCGCAGAAGAAATCAATGCCTACCTCATCATTGCAACGTTAGCCCCGCCCACTGGCATGTTAGTAACGGGGAGAGAAGAGCGATACAGGACTAAAAATAACATTACCTTTCAAAAGATCCTAATGCTAGGAATATGGTTATTTATTTTCAACAATGTGAATGTCTCAGTTGAGCTTTATTTATTTGTATTCGGTACATTTCACTGTGGATTCTTTGGCATTTCGGCGCAGGCTTTGCAAACAGATTTTTATGATATGGACTCGACAGTAATGCAACAACATGTAACTGTTAATTCTAATGCCTGATCTGATATGTAATGATTCATGTACAGTCAGATGTTCTTTGTCTGTGTGTCAGTAAATCAAACCAGTGACTAAACGGTTGACTTCACGTTGTTTCTCTTAGTAGGATGAAAATAATCAAAATTATTTAAACGGTAATTCAATTATATATAGAAAGCAATCAAAGAACGCTCCCTTTACAATCGCTGGAGCTGTCAATCAAACAGCGTGAGTTTATCAGCGACTGAGTTCTGGACACGCGCCAAAACTCCCATTTTATTCAACGAATCTCTTAGTTACATCGCGTTTGCACTGTTAGTTATGATGAAAGCATTCGTTAGTGTGCAGAAATTGAGTTGCAATGACAAGATCACTGCTTTCATGCGCTCAACAACATGTCTGTGATCGGCTGTTCATCACTGCAACCTTTCATGCCACAATCTAAATATAATGCCATAGATCTAAATGCTATAATAAACACTACTCATGATTAGTAATCCTTGAGAGCTGTAATAGTAAAAACGTGCTAAAAGTTTTCGAGAGAGTAATACTTAGCTATTTCATATGGAAAGATGTTAGCCAATCACAGTAGTGGGCGTTTACACTGAAGTCTCACAGCAGACACACCCCTTAAAACAGCGTTCAAATAAGAGGGCTAAAATCAGGGTAGGAAAAATACCTTTTATTTCTAAATTATGACATTTTTTTGATGTAAAAAGCACACTAACATTATAAGTGCATCCCAGGAAACATTATAAAACAATAAAACAACACAGTTCATGACCCCTTTAAGTGTCTTAAAGTTATGTGAACTTACTCTTGTGGATCACAAATAAACTGTCGCCCACTTGAAATGCATCATATGGCTTGTTTTTTACATTTTTCTACTGTTTTTCCACATTCTGAAGTTTCTCCTCTTGATGGTGGTCAGATCCGTTCAGATACGCAGGGAACTGGACTGGTAGGTCATGTAAATTTAGCGTCCCAGTAGATTGACCCAGTGTTTATTCTGTCATTATCATGTGTGTAGAACATGCTGTGTTGTTTGGTAGTGATGTGCTTTATGCAGTAGAGCCGCACAGGCATGTATATATCGACTTGATCAGTGGACTGATCCAGAATCAGATCCTTTAGTCTATATAAGCTCAACCATAAGCATGTGAAAGGCAGAAACTGACCCTGGATCAGATTTCTGTACATTGAGCAGGTTTGTACTTTGAATCTCGTTGTTTTAAACATCATAAAAACCTGTTTACTGTTTAATCAAAAGTGTTAATAATTAAAAATGAGATGGCAGAGCACCAGTTAAAGAGCTCAGGGAATGATGTCATGTTTAAAGTGGCCTACATACAGTTTATAGCAATTTAGCATGTAGCGTTCCACTGAAATCTAGTTATAAAGTTAAAAACAGTCATAATTTCTCTATCTCTGACACTTACAATGCACAAAAAACGGCAAACTATTTTCAGTTTTGTTTTCTAATAAACCAATATCAAAATAACACAATACTTAAATGTTTTCAAACAAATTTCAGTTTGCTTGCATAAACTTTTACTTTTATGAAAAAGATGATCAATTTCTCATGCTGCAGTGGTTGATCAATAGGTGGCAACAGAGTGAAATGTGGACTTTTGCTGTAGTTTGTCATGTTTATCAACAAAATTCAGTCCTAAAAAGTGTGAGGCTAAAAGTATTTCACAAAAGTACTTTTGAGTCAAATCCAACTCATAGATGTACAAAAAAAGTTTGCAAAATTGGCATAATATCATGTGTAAAGCCACTGTTTTGAATTTATACCGTTAATGTGGCGCGTGTCTGGAGAAAGAGAGAATGCTTGAATGAAGCGCGTTTGGCTTTAGATGGCACTGAAATATCATTACCACAAACGATCCTGAGTGCTAGTGGTGTGATCCGCACCGCTGTTTTGACGCGCTACTCACTTAACTAGAAAGAGTAAAATGGTGCTACCGGTCACGGGGTCCGGATGCGGACCGCGGTCCGCCATATTTGAATATCAGTGGTTTAGTTTGTGTAAAACATCCAGTGGCCTATAATTCATTTGGTGTTTTTTGCACAATAAAATTTTTACTGTTTAAATTGTGTTCATTGAACTGTTTTGAATGTAATTTGTAATTTGAACAACTTATGTTATAGGGGTGGGGGGGATCACGATGCCAGCTGAACATCATGTCCGTCAGATGGCATCATCTATCGGCCAACCCTAATTTATTTATTTATATATATATATATATATATATATATTAGTTATATTTCTTTAAAAAAAAACTACATTAATAATATTTTGATAATGTTGACACATCAAAGTTTGGTTCCCATACTAAAATCTGTGTTTTTTTAGAATTTTTTTTAGAAATCTATTCCGGGTCTGACCTGACTGCATTATAATTAAACTTGCTGTTTTTGATACTGTACCTTTAAGACTTCTGGATGTAAATGATCTCTGTCCACATACTGTAGTTCACATGGTCATTTATCAGTTGTTAATATGTAAATGTGGGTGGTCGTATGTTAAAGAGCTTGTGATTGTTACGGCATAAACTTGGTGCTTTCTGAACGAGTTGTTTTTGCAGTAGTGTTGTCAAAAGACTTCAATACCAAATCGATACTGAAATTTAAAAAATGTGACACTTTGAGCGCTGTTGAGCGGATTCGTAAAACAGCTCTGATTGGCCACTGTGTTCAAGTGCTCAACTGTGATTGGCTACAATGATCAACGCACGGGAGCGTTTGAAAGCACACGGAAGTGTTTGAATTTTAAAGCGTTTTGAAAGAGCGACATTGATGTCTATTTACAGCATGTTTTTGAAGCGTGTGAACACAATGGCCAATCAGAGGTGTTTACGAATCCGCTCAACAGCGCTCACATTTTTAAAATTTCAGTATCAACTTGATATCGACGTCTGTACTTTTGACAACACTATTTTGCAGTTTATATTTGTTAAATTGACTAGGAAAAGACTTTTGTGTTGAAGTATTATGGGTATTGCATTTCGAAAAATCTCAGGAAGTTGTGTCTTCAATGAAATTACCATTTAAATAACGTTATCGTTGGTAATCATCAATACGGAGCTTGTTCTGTTCCACAAACATGTAAATGTTTTGTTCTCTCTGGATCTGGGAACTATTAAACCATCTTTAAAAATCACTTTGTGTGTAGTTTTGTGCTTGAGTATGGGACATGAAAGCTGTTTTTGCTGTAATCACTGGTGATATCTTTTGGACAATCTCTTTCATAATGCTTTATTCTTTGGACACATCTTTTTTTCTTATCCTGGACTTCTTTTGTTGTTGCATGACTGTGCATTTGATAAAAAACTATTTAATGAAACTAGCTTTTGAAGCCATTTAAATATGACATGGCAGGGTGGTGTGTTTCTTGCAAACACAAACAGACCGTGAATAGCTGTGTGTGAGTGTACATGAGGGTGGAGTGCCGTTTTATTGGAAACACATCTCTGGCTCCAGACGTACGCATGTGTTTGAGCTGATCTTTCATGAAGAGCCTCATGCGTCTGACAGCGTTTGTGCTTACGTCCTGATGTATGTCCTCTAGTGTCCCCCTGAGCGCTTTTCCTGTGGCAGAACTCTGGAGAAATCCCACCCAAACGCTAGTTTATACACAGAACAGCACAAACTGACCTCCAGATCTTGATTGCATAACAGGCGTTTACAGTTATTATTTCGTGCTGCACTGTCATCATTGCGTTTTCTTCAAAATAAATGTTTGTCAGACAACAGGACTTGTTTTGTTCTGAACATCATGTCTTTGTTCAGTCTCTTTACTCTGTAGTTTTGTCTGTGACATGTATAATTTCACTGAACGCACATCTCTGCGTTGTGTAATTGAATGTTGTCGGACCACCAGAGCAGTGAAATGTGGTTTGCGTTAAATCAGTCAACAATCGCTTGTGATTACAATCACACATAAACGCGTTTGCCTCCACCCTTGTTCGTTGAATACATCATCTGTTTAACGCTAGATACACCCGTGTGACCCGTTCAGACCTCGAACAAACACGCCTGTGAGTCTTTTTCGGCTGTTATTTTATTTATTTGAGTTTATTTATTATTTTGTTATAGTTTTTGTTAGTATTTTAAACTGTTTATTTTATATTTTCTGTTTTTATTTTAAAGTTTTAATGATTTTTGTCATTTTTATTAGTTTTTTTAATATATGTCTGTATAGTTTTTATTTATTTTTATCTCAGTTTTAGTTTTAGTTTTTTAGTACATCTAAATGAAAATTAGAAATGTTTCTGTGGCATCCAGCTGAAATTAAAAAAAAAAAATGATTTAGTTAAAGTTTATTGTATTTCAAGTAACAAGTAATTTTATTTTTTTATGGTTTCAGTTTTAATTTTAGTTAACTATAATGATCCTGCTGCTCACAGTTCTGCTCAATTATATCTAGTTACTAATTTCTTTGAAAGATTTGATGCCAATCTGGCAAATCCAGTGACTAGTTCTTCCTCATTGTATAAATGATTTGAGTGTGTATAATCCAATCAGAATTTAGAGTCCGTTTTATAATATTAGTCAGTTTTGAACTGAAGTGTTTCAGAATGTGAAGCTGTTTTTGCAGCGATGCGACGTTTGAATTCAAACCCTGAAATGTTTGTCCTCCCTGATCGCTTTCAGTCTTCTGGGAAGGTTTAGATGTTAGATGTTGGATTTGAGATCCAGAGTTCAGTAGAGGTTCAGGTCTGGTTTTGGTGAAGGTCAGCCAAGATCTTCCACACCAGACAACATGGATGTCACTTTGTGTCATATTGAAACTGAAAACCCTCCTCCCGAACTATTACCACAAAATTGAAGCACATTGTGTCTCTAAAATGACATTTAATAGTGTTGCATTAAGATTAGCTTAAGTGTAGCTTTAATTTGTGAAATATTTTTTTTATCCAAATTAGGCTATAGGTTATTTAAAGGGATAGTTCACCCAAAAATGAAAATTCTCATGATTTACTCACCCTCAAGCCATCCTAGATGTATATGGCTATCTTCTTTCAGACGAACACAATCAGAGATATATTTAAAAATACCCTGGCTCTTCCAAGCTTCCAAGCGTGATTTTGAAGCCTAAAAAAATGCATCCATCCTCAATAAAATTAATCCATACGGCTCCGGGGGTTAAAAAAGGCCTTCTGAAGAGAAGCAATGCGTTTTTGTAAGAAAAATATCCATATTAAAAACTTTATAAGTTCAAATAACTAGCTTCCGGCAGACAACCGTACACATACTGCGCAAGTCGACTAACGCCAAAAGAGTAACCCGTGACACGATCTATGACACAGGATGTAGGAGTATCGTAAGCTTAGACGCCTCTCACGGTTCAAACTAATAGGGCTGTGCAACAAACTCAAGCTCCTCTTCTCTTATATCAAAGTTCTCAGACATTTCTCTTTACAATTTCTCAATTTAGACTTCTAATTCGTGACCGGTGTTTTGTTTCGATGTGTATGGCCTTCTGCCGGAAGCTAGTTATTATAGTTATAAAGTTTTAAATATGGATATTTTTCTTACAAAAACACATCGCTTCGCTTCAGAAGGCATTTATTAACCCCTGGAGCCGTATGGATTATATTTTTGATGGACTGATGGATGCTTTTTTTTTTTTTGGCTTCAAAATGTAGCCCCCCCTTCACTACCATTATAAAGCTTGGAAGAGCCAGGATATGTTTAAATATATCTCCAATTGTGTTCGTCTGAAAGAAGATAGACATATACATCTAGGATGGCTTAAGGGTGAGTAATTTCATTTTTGGGTGAACTATCCCTTTAACATTAACTAAGATTAATAAACACTGTAGATTAATAGTTTAATGTAGTCACTGTCTTGCAGAGTTTAGCTCCAACAAACCTGCCAGGAAGTTTCTTAGCTGTGTCCCCTATACCCTCATTCACTATTCCCTACATTACTCCACTAATATAATTCACTTGAAGGAGTGACTTGAAACGAGTGAGTGAATTCAGACACTGAGTTCGCTGGAAGGGCTGCCGCTTTTACATAGTTTGTGTTTTTGCTGTTTAATAATTATATGAAACTTAGCAAACTGGCAGCTCCAGTAGTAATGAAAAGATTTAACTTGAACTCTGTCATGGAAACTATTTATAAACCTTAATTAAACAATTTAATAATCAATTAAAAAGGAATTTATACTTGTATGATATTACACTGTACCCACATTGGACCAGCGGTTTGGAAAATGAATGAATGGATGGATGATTCAGCTGTGGTCGCCATCTTTTTTTTCAGAAACAGGAATTAATTCCGCACGCGACTCTCACAGTGCATTATGGGTATTCTCTAGCCATTGAGTGTACATCGGTTGTACACTCGTTATTGTGGTGCATTGTGGGATTGAATGAGTGCACTCGATAACATCCACTATGGCTTTGGACATGGACAACAAATGGCTGTCCCCACAAATAGTGCGTTATTTAAGGGTATAGGGGGCGATTTCAGACAGCCCTAGTATGCCTAACAAGAACTTGATTACCTGGTTCAGGTGTGTTTAATTAGGTTTGTAGTTAAACTATACAGGACAGTGGACCTCCAGGAAATGAGTTTGAGACCACTGCTGTAGAAGTATTGTTCGTTATTAGTTCATGTTAACTAATGTAGTTATCTAATGTTAACGTCAACATGAGACCTTACTGTAAAGTGTATAAGTGAAGTGACTGTGTGTTTGTGTGCGTGTGTGTCGTCCTCAGAGCTGCACGAGAAAGACTACAGTGGGCAGAAAGCCATATACTGGGAGGTGAAATATCCATTACCTCTGTCCAACAGGGATGTATCCTACAGACACACTTCACGCTCGGAAAAATACAGCGTGTGTGCGGGAATAGACAGATTCATGTAAATGCTGGCCAGTATTTCTTAATTTATAATAATATTTGCTTCAAATAAATCTGCATTTCTCTCTTCGTGAGCCCTTAACCCTCTTCAGTATGTTTACGTGCGGGAGCGACGGGATCTGGACGTGGGAGGACGGAAGATCTGGGTGGTTTTAGCCAAGAGCTCGCCCGTGTCTCAGTGTCCAGAGAAGAGAGGCGTGATCCGGGTCAAGGATTACAAACAGAGTCTGGCTATTGAGAGCGATGGCTCCGGCGGTACCAAAGGTACACACACACACAGACACACACACACACACACACACAGACACACACACACACACACACACGTATACTGTAGGACACAGATCGAGAGGCTCCTGCTTACCTGTAACTGTGTTTGTTTAAATCATATTCCAGTGTTTATGAACTACTTTGATAATCCCGGAGGAATGATACCGACTTGGCTGGTGAACTGGGCAGCTAAGGTGAGCCGGCTGTAGATTCATTCATGTAATGTGTATTTGTTCATGTAATGGTGTTGATGAATGTGTTTTTGCCTCAGACGGGCGTCCCTGCCTTTCTCACCGACATGAAGAAGGCCTGCAGTAACTACGCAAACTACTGCAAGAACAACAAGTGATGCATGTATCACGTCCTCTCTTTATCCCCCGCCATCTCTTTGGTTCTGTTTCACGTTAGAAGGGCATTCTGGGTGGAGGGGATTGTGGGCAGAGTTACTGCTGTTTATATGGTGATTAGAGAAGCTGTAGCTGGAGTCCTTGATTATACAGATTGTCTGAATCCAATGAATTCAGGTTCCTGTTGAACTTGGAAAATTGGTTGAAAAATTGGTTTTGAATGTAATATAGATCAATCATAATGTAATTCATGAATATAAGCATAAACATTAACATATTTGTGATATATCAAATGCACAAAATCAATCAGTAAGCCTTCCTGAAATCCAAACGCTGTTAGGTTTTATACAACAACCCTATAAAATGTATTTGGACACTAAAGTCACATAATAAATGTGTAAATATTGTGCGAGAAAACAAAGTATCAAATCAAGAGTCAATTAATGTAAAGAAAGATATTTGGCAAAAAAGAAGTTTGTTAGGTTTGAATCATAAAGCAATAGATAATATTATTATTGTTATTAAAGGCCCGTTCACACCAAGAACGATAACTATAAAGATAACGATAAGATATAGTTCTAAAAATCGTTCTAAAAGAATAGCACTGTCCACACCACAGCTATAACGATAACGATACAGAGAAACTATATCGTTGGGATCACTTTCAGAACGATTTTTTTCAGCCGTTAAACGATAAAACACTGACAGCCAATCAGAATCCATTCTAATTGAAGGGCTCGCGCATTTAAAATGGCAGACGACTTTGCGGAGAAGTTAACCGCCGAGGTCCAGAAAAAGCCACCACTGTTTGACAAGTCAAAAAATAAGATCTTATGCCAGGCTTGCAAACAGTGTAATATAAAATTACCTCAGGTATCCAGCGCTAGTTTCAACAACATCATCTTGCTTCCTTTGAAGTTGCAGTGAAAAAGACTAGGCGTTGTTTTTATTCCACTATATCGACTTCGTCAGGTAAATTCACTGTTAGATTAGATCGATTGCACTAGCTATTCACTCGAAACATAGCATGCTGAGGACATCTGCTGGTTAAAGCCGTGTAAATGCAACAAGAACAGCAAAAACATGTTGTAAACACTTTGAAACCGCAGCGCGTGAGTTTAATAAACAGACCGTTATCGTTCGTTGGTTGGTATAACTACTATCGTTATAGCTATATATTTAGCATTCTTGGTGTGAACGGGCCTTAATAATTGAGCAGCAATAATAATTGGTAATAAATGAGCATCAAATCATCATATTAGAATGATTTCTGAAGGATCATGTGACACTGAAGACTGGAGTAATGATGCTGAAAATTCAGCTTTGATCACAGGAATAAATTACAGTTTAATATATATTAAAATAGAAAATTTTTAAATGGTAAAATTTCACATTATTACTGTTTTTACTGTATTTTTGATCAAATAAATGCAGTCTTGGTGAGCAGAAGAGATTTCTTTTGAACAGTAGACTCAGTGTCCAAATAAGCATGTGATCTGAATAGTTATATAATAATTATGTTATAGTTTTGTTCCCCACCCCCAGCAACTGAATACAATCAAGCACTTAAATATTACAAGAAAAGTTTGCATGTACAGGTGCTGAATTAGTCCTGAGTGCCTTCCCATGAGCCTCTGCGCACTGGGCGTGATGGATTGTAGTAATGTGGCGCCCTCTGCTGTTAGAAGGATGGGGACACAGTTAAGACTTTATTTTATTTGAATGGTTGGTGTGTTTTTTTTAATGGTCAGAATTTATGGTCTGTATATTGGGAAAATGAATTGCATTTGAATGTATATTTCAGATACTTTTAAACAAGAATTTGCATAAATCACATGAATGACAATTACTATACAGAGCTGAAAATATGAGCATTTGCACTGAAAATATTATGACTAAATTCATAATACTGTTGTTTACATGTTAATGCTGAGCACAGTAAATTTATGGGGAAAAATTATAACACTTTATTGATCACAACAGCAATTTAAAGCAGCAATACAGTCATACAGTTAATATCTGCTGGTGTTTACAGTCGTGGCTTGTTATCAGTTAGGAAATTGAGATTATTCATAGGAAAGTTATTAAGGAGTTTCAGTGACATTTCATTTGACTTATTTTTTTTTTTTTCCGTTTTGACACTCCGTAGTTTCATTGTGTGGTTTGGTGTGTTGTTTTCCTCTGGTTCTGTTGTTTTTTGACATCTACCTCTTACACTCACAGTACTGCAATTAAAATAAAATCATCTGTACATTCTGCCTCAACCTGTTCATTACTGCCAAATTTCATTTCATTAAAACTGGTGCTTTGCCTTTCATTGTTGTTGAATTTTATTATTTGTGTCCGAGTAGAATTGTGCATTAATATTGAGCTTAAAATGTCTCTAATATAACATGATCATGGATTTGAGTCCTAAAATGAATACTTATACAGTATTATCTAGGTTAAAGGATTAGTTCACTTCAGAATTCAAATTTCCTGATAATTTACTCACCCTCATGTCATCTAAGATGTTTATGTCTTTCTTTCTTCAGTCAAAAAGAAATTAAGGTTTTTGAGGAAAACATTCCAGGATTTTTCTCCATATAGTGGACTGGTTGAAGGTCCAAATGTCAGTTTCAGTGCAGCTTCAAACGACTCTACACGATCCCAGACGAGGAATAAGGGTCTTATCTAGTGAAACAATCAGTCATTTTCTTAAAGAATAAAAAAAAACATATACTTTTTAACCACAAATATTCATCTTGCACTACTCTGCGGTGCGCCACTCATTACGTAATCACGTTGGAAAGGTCAAGTGTGACGTAGGTGGAAGTACTGATCCAGCGTCTACAAAGCGAACGTGCAAAGACTAAGCCAAACCGTCCTTTACAAAAAAAGGTAAAACAACAATATCGGATGATTTTAAAGTTGGAGGAGAAAATGAGATTTCGCCTTACCGCGGTACTTCCGCGCATCGCAGAGCAGTGCAAGATGAGCATTTGTGGTTAAAAATTATATACATTTTAATTTTTTTTTTGAAAATGACTGATCGTTTTGCTAGATAAGACCCTTATTCCTCGTCTGGGATCATGTAGAGCCATTTGAAGCTGCACTGAAACTGCAATTTGGACCTTCAACCCATTGAACCCCAGTGAAGTCCACATGGAGAAAAATCCTGGAATGTTTTCCTCAAAAACCTTAATTTCTTTTCATCTGAAGAAAGAAAGACATAAACATCTTGGATGACATGGGGGTGAGTAAATTTTAAGCATTTTAATTCTGAAGTGAACTAATCCTTTAAATTAAATGTAGGAGCTGTGTCTCTCCCTACTGGTCTACAGTGTAATTACAGTCTGGAATATCAGTAGCTGCATGTCTAATGTCATATCAGACCGTTGCTGTATTCTACTCATACTATTTCAGCCATAGAAAGATGTGCTCAAAATAGTAAGAGTAGTATACAAGTATGTGGTTACGAATTCAGCGAGTGACTAAAGTCAACTTTAAACAGGTTCAGGGTTAGTCAAAACAGTTAATATAATGATATTACCTGATATAAATCAAGTAGATTTTATATGGTGCGTATTTGTTTATGTATTCTTTTGGTTTGTTTTGATGCTATAACTCTCCTCTTCTGTGCAGTAAATGAAGACTGGACATTTTGTAAGTATTTTACCACACATGCACACTAGTGTTATAAACATCCTGCTGTACATCATCATTATTTGTTGGGTATATTTATATGTATAGTTAACAATGTAATTATATTTAATGCAATTGTGAGCCCGTTTCTATGTAGCGCAAATATGGTACCAGCTTAAAGAACGGCTCTAACCCCAAATTCAAAATAAATCATATTTTGCATATAGAAAATGAAGAGTTTTTTTTTTAGTTTTATGTTGGCACATTTCCCAATAATAATGTGTCCGAATATTTAATTTTTGAGTTTGCTTGTAATTCTCATTATTTTCAAAGGTGATTCTCATTTAAATTTTCCCCCCAAATACTTTACTATTTGTTATTTTTTCACTTTGTTTAGTCACAGTCTATTAAAAAAACCTTACTGGTTGTAAAATATAAAATAATTTTTTATTTTTATTTTTTAAATTGGGGTTAAATATAACCCAGACATTTTCTTGACAAGCTTCATGAGATTCACCCTTCTGAATGTTTCTTTTGGCCGATGCATGTGTGTCCATTTAAGCTGTAGGAAACAATGAAAATGAGATTGTTGAGGGTCTATATTTGTCCCACATTTTGTCCCCTGAAACGGCCCTCTTGAATAACATCAGGTATTCCACCGTTTCTTTCCACTGGCTGTCTTTCACGAATGGAAGGCAAATATATTTCTTGGCCAGCTGTTGTATTTCTTCTGATTGGTCATGTACAGGACTAATTAGCTTCAGAAAGCGATACACTTTTCCTCCTGGACTCCTGCTCTGCCTGAAAACCTCCTCCGATTTCCCAGGTGCCTGTCTGTCTGAACAGACCCGTCTTCCCGTCTGCAGCTTTTGTGATTCTTAATAGATTACAATTAGAGATAGAGGGGCCTCTGGGAACAGGCATCCTTGATCCTGAATAGGCTTTTATGGGCTTTTTCTGCCGCGTTATGCACATGAAGTGAGTTTTGATGGAGGTTATTCAGCCCAGTTATAATTGCAGACGTTACCTGGCGCTGCGTCTGGCCCCTCTATCTGCAGCCAAGAAGCCCCTGAACTCAAGGTTAGGTAATTATTTTCATAAGCATATGCTTTGCATTGTTGAAATCTTAACCGTTCTGGCGTCGAGGAGAGTCCAGGCTCTGGTGCCAGTTCATAGGAGTCCAAACAAAGTGTTTCTGCAGGTAATTCGTTTGCGTCTCTGTCTGGATTTGTGCTGGGATTTATAAGAAAATATACTGGAGTTAGGCTTTTTGGACTTTACTTGGTTAATAATTTTTTTTAATTATAATTTTTCAATTAATATAATTTAATAAAATTATTATATGTAATTAATAATTTGGTTGCTAGAGTGTACTAGGTGGTTGATAAGGTGTTCTGGGTGGTTGTTAAGTGGTTGCTAGGGTGTTAACACAAATTTCACGATTCAATTTGATTTCGATTCACAAGCACTCAATCGTTATTGATTCATTTGGATAGCTATATCAAGTACAGTAGCTACATGTAAATTTTTTTCAAGGAAAAAAATCTCAACTATAATAACTACATTTGATTATCAACTGCTTATGTTTTTTTTTTTTTTTTTAGATATAATAAACACTCAAATAAAAACTGATTTGTACACTTATACAAACATTTGAATTGCACAAAAGGTTTATATAAGGTTATATATAACTTTTTTATGATAATGTTTCTACTCCAATTCGTTTTTTATATATTAAAATGTAAACATAACATAAACATAAACTTGTTTTCACGACGGATCTAAGGCTATAACATAAATTAAATAAGACTTCACTAACAGATTAAGTAAAAATGTAATCAATATAGTGCATATTTTTCGCAAAAAGGCTTTTTTTTCTAGCTAACTGTCGAGCTGTGGAGTCATCGAATGGCTTCCTGAGGGAAATAGGGTTACCGTTGGCGAACGTGACAGTATGTCGAAGTCTGTCGGCGGTTGAAACACTGATTGAGGCAAAATACATATCGGTAAGTTGTACATACCTTGCCTCTGATGTTCATTCATGTTTATTTAGTGCTTTATCTAGTAGTAAAGAGGAAGAGATGATCGGTTCACGTGCAGCTTAAATAGGCGCCACGATCTGTCACGCGCCACACTAAAAAGAGCGCCAAAACGACATTTATTATTTTAATTTCGTGATATAAAATCGAAATAATTTGAAAGCTGAGACTTTGTTTTATATCAAAGGTACGTAATAAAATATATAGGCGATTATTGGATAGAGGCACGCTAAATGACATTTAGTGAAGTTTTGTTCACGCATCAACAGAAAACAGCATAAATTAATATAAACTAGGGTGTTCCGGTGGTTAGGTGGTTTCTAAACTGTTCTGTGCTGTTGTCAAGCAATTGCTTGGATGTTCTGGGTGGTTGTTAAGTGGTTGCTAAGGTGTTCTGAGTGGTTAAGTGGTTACTAGGTTCTTCTAGGTGGTTGTTAAGTGGTTCATACAGTTCTAGATGTTTGCTAAGCAGTTGCTAGGTCTAATGGTTGTTAGGGTTTTCGGGGTGGTTATGTGATTTCTATGTTCAAGCAATTGCAAGGTTGTTCTGGGTGGTTGTTAATTGATTGCTAGGATATTCTAGGTTGTTGCTCTTTGGCTCAAGTCAAAAAGTGGTGTGTCAAATGATCCTACCCCAAAGAATAGCCAATTGTCTGATCAAAAAGCATGTCAGGCTATTGCAATATTTTTTTTTTATCTATTCAAAAACCTTGTTTTCTTATTAGTCTTTCAATAAATTGTATAGAGTTCTTTTAGGTACTTTAATATAGCTTATTTGACTTAGCACATTGCTAAGTCAAATAAGCTATATTAAAATACCTAAAAGAAGTTCTGCAGCCAAAAGCATCACCTAAGGGCCCAAGAATGACACTAGTGATGCCTGCCTCAGAAAACACCACTGAATATATGAGTTTGTTGTTCCTTATGCTCAGAATTCACTTGTGACATGTGAACTTTCGCTGTCCAAATGCCATATTTGACTTGCGTTTCATTAATCATGCCGCAGAGAAAATCCAGCTTTATTCGCTGTAAAATTTTATTGTTTGAACTTAAAAAGTAAGTGTTCCCAGCAAGCAATATCCATTAATTCACCGTCTTGGTTAACTATAGACCCGATATAGTCCGGCTATGAGTAACCCACTTCTAGCCAAAATAACCTTGAATTTGGTCACATGTCGTTTTTGCCAAAATAACTTGCAAGATGTATGATATTCCATCATGTAAGCAAAGTTGATGACTAGTCTATTTTTGTGCTATAGTCAGTGTTGCCAAGTCCTCAGTTTTTCTGTTGCTGTGGGTTGTTTTTCATGTCTGCGGGTTGAAGCGACCCCAAATAACATGATATTTAGCCCCTGGAATATTTACCCCAGTAAATATAATTAATATTGACGTTTTATTAAGTGTTAACAATGAGATTATGTGGTTTTTATAATCAGTTAACACTGCTTTTGTCATTAGACATCAGTGTTTAAATACTAACTTAAAACTTATATCTCAGTACTTCTGTGATAATTTTAATATTTGTAACAAAGAAATAACTAATGTGTGGTTCAAAACGGCTCTCTCTGGCTCTGGCAGCACGAACACATTTGAATGTTCCGGTATGATTTTGTCAAAGGTTTAAAAGACGCGGGAGAATCATTGTCATTAATAAAGTAAGATCGCGTGGGTGCTTGAATCGAGATCGCGATCACGATCTTTTTACAATTAATCGTGCAGCTCTACTAGCTAGCTAGTTTTATATTTAGTACAAGTTTTTAAAATATTACAACGTTTTCCATGTTTTATAGCGGTTGTACCGAATGATCTGATGTTTCGGGACATGTGTATGATCAAGTGAAAACATGAATTTTTCAAATAGTTAAAAGAGAGTTAGTTACTTTGCTTCACGACCATGTGGTCCTTTGCAGGTGTCTGAATGATGTCACATCCTGTCACATGATATTGACCGCATGACTTGATCCAAAATGGTCCCTTTATATTGGTTACTTCGAATGACATTCCACACATTCTTTCTCATAACAAAGCAACGACTTCTACACATAATTTTAATACCATTTTGCATGTTGATATATGATATAAAATCATGCCAGAATAAAAAATATTACATTTTAAGATATTTTTATCACAAATGAAATGGCTGTATTGGCCTTTGGACGGTTAAACAGAATGACCTTTTGACACTTCAAAATCTTTAAAATACCTTTATATGTAGCAAAATATAATTAAAACCTTTTGGATTCAATAAAAGAGATCTAGTTGTACTACCTTACATACTTTGGATGTCATATCTTTGTTTTTTTATTATTATTAAGGCCTTTGGACAAAAAATGGCCCGTCACGTCATTGACCCATATACTGTTATAAATATTTCATTGATTTACATCACAAACATCAGAATTTCATATTACTTTTTGGCCATATAAATATCAGCAAATGCACCAATTTCATATTTTTGCTCAGTTTGAATAAAATTGAGGTGTTTCTTCCTCCTCGAGCTCCATATTCTCACTATATCATACTATATGAGCCATAAAAGCATGACGTTTCAAATATGATACTCAACAAAAACACATTTTTTCAATAAACTTCCATTTCGAAACATTAGATTTTTTATGTCAGGCTTTACAGGGTTAAGGTACTATTTAAAATAAGTTGAACAGTATCATCACCATTCAGAACTGAATTGAGAATGCCTTTTAAATTCTCATTCAGTTCCTGAATTTGAACTGAGGTGGCAAACAGGAGGCAGAGGAAGTAGAATTACTCATAGAATCTTCTTCCTCCAGAAGGGGGCGTTAGAGTCTCTCTCAGTGCCTGTATTTGAATATCTAGTGTGTGTTTTTCTCTCTTTTTTTGAGGCTGTCATTTGAGATGTGCCACTAGAGTCATTTTCTCCTGTGTCTCCTCTGTAAATACATAATGCAGAAAATATAAGAGCTGGCACGCCGTCTGATTGCAGCTATTTCAAGTGATTACAGCAGAACGTCTCTGTCGCTGCTGCTCGTCCTATAAGCGCTGCGGGACGGAGCCCACAGGGACCCCGTACCTCCATTATATCATTACTCCTGCGGCAGGAGAAAACATAAGAAGACTGTTTTTACTTATAGAGTTTAGACCGCAGCCGTCTGCTACTGTAACACACACTTCCCACTGGAAAATCACTCAGATCTCATTCATGTCTCAAGTGTTTCTCCAACAGCACAATGAGATTAAATGGAGGCTTTTAAGTCTCATGCTTCTCAGATGTTTCTCCTGAGAAAAAGAACTCAGTTAATCTCACATGTGTCTCTCTAGAGTTTTAAAAGTGTGAGATCTCAGTTTGAACTCAGATGTTTCTCAGAACATGTACATTGCGTTTATTAGTTGTTGTTTTTTTGTTTAAAGCCGTGGTGACACTAGACTTTGAGCATACAACATTTTTACGGACACTGCAATATGACGTCATACTCTGCTGCGTCTTTTTAAAAAAACACAATTAAACATATAAAAATGTGCAGTCTATTTCACTTTTCTGCAACGCAAAGTCAAACTTTGGACCCCACTGGCTTCCACTGAATCGACAAAAAAATAAATGAAAATAAAATCAAAATATCTTCTTTTGTGAGAAGAAAGACAACCCATACAGGTTTCAAATGGACTCTATGGGTTCTTGACTCAATTTTAAATAACACTTCATGCCAAAAAGGTCATATATAAGGAGAAATGTCTTAAATTACTGATTAATACCAAAGACTATATAGAAAGACGGTTCACTCCTATTAGTTATTAATGGGAGAAACTGCAACGCGAAATATAGTGGAATACGTCTTCTGAGTAAAAGAGCCAATCGCTGATTGATAAAGTCATTGCGTCACTGCAGCTGCCGTTAGAAGCTCCGGTTACCATAGAAACCTGAGACTCACACTTAGGACTGCACATGCACATTGGCTGGTCTAGCCTGAAAAATACGCTTTTTTAATGCTATTTGAGCATAAGAAACAACATTTATGGGACAGTTCATGTCAGATTTTGTTGCTGATTTAAAATATATTTAATTGTGAGTTCAGCAAGAAGTTTTTGAGATTTCAGGATTCCCCCATTCAAATTGATAGGACTTGGTCTTGAATGCCCAAAAAAGTTGCAAATATGGCCGCCAAGTGAACAGACTTTCCTTGAAAGGGACTTTGTCAATACTGTGAAGTTAACTGTTATTTTAATTTTTTCTAGTGATTAATTCATAAAATTAATGAATCAAAAGAAAAAGTTAATTAAAAGAAAATTAATTAATTAAAACTAAATCCATAAAATGATGAGGAAGCACCCAAGATTCTATATATGAAGCACCTGAAAAGAACCCTTTTAGGTTCTATATAGAACCTTTTCTTCTAAGAGTGAGAATGTTCATTTTTGGGTGAACTTTAATGCATGATGTGTTGGTATGATTATATTGTTTTAACACAGTTTTTAGAGTCTAGTCATGTCATAGTGGTTGGTTGCGCTTGTTTTTTGGCCTGTCTACAGACATAAAACGTCTTCATGAAAGTGTGAGCTGTTTTCATTATGTGCATATATGCTTTCCTTGAACAATATAAGTCTGTATTCAGTAATTTTGACTTATCCCTCAGTTAATGTTGTGGTTACAGCAGGGTACGGTCAATGGAAGTACACTGCACAATGGAATAAATACCTGAAATAGAGTTATTATACGTGTTAACATGACAGAATGTGATTAGAATCGCAGAGTTGCATAAAATATTTTTCCTGTGGTGATTATTGAGACGGTAAACCTGGTAACATTCATTTGATACAAGGACTTTTTATAAGTCAAATACAACTGACTTAAATACAGTTTAATATACAATTTAATAGACAATGTAAAGAGTTTTTTTTCCTCTCTTATAAACAATTAATTAAAATTTAAACAATTTTACTACTCAAATAATACGCATTTAATAAGGCCCCGTTTACACTAGTGCGTTTTCATTTTAAAACGGCATTTTAAATTGAAAACGATCCTCGTCTACATTGGCGTTTCCACAGCATTTCAGAAACGATCTCCGTCTACACTACGCGACTGAAAACGCATGTCACATGACTGTTCATGCACACTGGGCATGTGTGTACAAGTGTAAGCAGTTGCCTCTTGCACATGTAGGTAGCTACAGTATTAAAAAAAGCAGAGTTTAACTGCACAATGGCTGCTAAAAATGACAACAAAGCCAGCAAAGATTGCAGTTCAGTCTCCATGTTATTGTCAAGGATACACAGAGTGAGCGCGGGGAGCCACGCCATCGTTTTCAAAAGTCTCCGTTTTGGTCTGTTTACATTGAAATGCAACCCCGGTGTTTTCAAACTAAAATGGGGTCTGCAGCGTTTTCGAAAGTCTCCGTTTTTGAGGTTCGAAAACGCTGGCGTAGTGTAAACGACAGGCGTAACCGTAGCAAAACTTAAGCGTTTTAAAACGAAAATGCACTAGTGTAAACAGGGCCTTAGTGTAAACAGACCAAATGGAGACTTTTGAAAACGATGGCATGGCTGCCCACTTTCGCTCTGCGTATCCTTGACGACTGTGTAAACAATAACATGGAGACTGAATTGCAATCAGTGTTGCCAAGTCTGCGGTTTTAAACAATTTTACAACTCAAATAATATACATTTAATAAGAAAAAAGTGTCATAAAAAACAATCTTGACATTTTTGCCTTTATAGTCTTCCATTGTTTGAAAATATTTTCTGATTTAATCAGCATTATCTAGAGCTTCTTAGAAAAAAAGGTTCTATATGGAATCTTGAAGGATTCTGTCAGGCGCATCACACAGTATATAGAATCTTTTAGGGGTTCCAAACATCATTTTATGAATTAAGCAGATCGTAAGTATCTTTCATCATAGAAATAAATTGAAGCATTATGCAATCATTTAAGACATTTCTCCTACCTTTTTTTGCATAAAGGGTTCTTTAAAACTGAGTCAAGAACTCTAGAGTTCTATATAGAACCCTATTGAACCTTTTATTCTAACAGTGTAATGTACTGAATCTGTAACTTTGCTGCTGAAGGACGTCTGAGCGAGTGAGAATGGGGGTTTGTGTTGTATGAGGGTGGGCAGTAAGAGCTCAGACTGTAAACAGCTCTACGTGGCTGTTTGTTATTGAGTGTACTCAGGTTGGAGCCGACAGTAAAGCTGTCTGTGAATTGAACTGGAATTCAATAAACCGTCCGGCAGCTAGTAAACCCCAGCGCCGGACCTTGACGCACCGTGACCAGCCACCAACCGCTTCACGATTACACTCATAAACCCTGAGGACCGGGCTCTCAGGACCAGCTTAAGCCTTTATTTATGAAGCGTCTTAGAGAAGATCAGGTTCCGGCTGCAGATCCGTTATAAACTCATCTCAGATCATCACACTCAAGCTCAGATCATTTACACACACTGATCTGCAGACAAACAAACAACGTCTGCATGGAGATTTTCACAATAATCGTTTTGTAGCTCAGCTAAGATGTGTAGACAACCAAATCATGCTAATTAAATACGCAAACAAACATCTGAAGCCTTCTGTCCATACTGAGTAATGAAGAGGATTTTATTTAATGATTGATCATTTAGTAAAAGTACTAGGTTAATCATTTGATGTTAATCAGAGATCATTGTCACATGGATGTTTCCTGAATGCTGATTGATGAAAACAGCATTTTAGTCATTTTGAAATACATGATATTCTAAAAAATATGCAATTTATAAAATGTAAATAAAGAACTAAAGAATTATTTATTAAAAAATTATTTATTATATTATTTATAATATTATTTATTAAAATAGTTTGTTAATTATATATAATATAATCTATATAATATATTTATTTATAATGTATATGTTATTTAATTTAAAAAATATTTTATATAATATAAAAATTTATATTTATCATGCAAAATGATTGACTTCAGTCCAGGCTTTATAAAATATGAATCCAGTATCAGTATCAAAAAAAAAAAAAAAAATATATATATATATATATATATATATATAATATCACTATTTGGTTCTGCAGTGAAGAACAGACAGTGAAGATCAACTTCCTGTCTCAGATGAAAGTCTTCTGCAGGTCTGATGAACTAATCATGTGAAAATATTTCTGCTCATTCAACAACGGAAATATTTCAGCCTGTTTTTCTTTGTAAGCACTATCACTGCCATCATTTTCCAGTGTCTCACTTTCTATTTTTTGTCTTTTCATTTAAAATTAGCACAGATTCCCAAGAGGTGTTTAGATGGGAATTGTTGATTTTCTTGGAACAGTGTGCTTGTGTTTGTAATTGGTTTAATTGCGGTCATTAAATAGCACTGCCAGTATATCGCGCACACACACACGCACGCACACCAACACGCACGCACGCACGCACACACTCAGGCTGACTAACAGAAAGAGATAAACGCTTGAGAACAGTGCAGTGTAAACAAGTAAACATCACTTGAATAAAATTACACATTATTTGTCCTTTTTTGAGTAAACTCAACTCAATCTGTCCAACTCAAATATAGAGTTTAGCCAACTTTCAAGTTGTAACATTTAAAACTTTAACTTTTTTAATGTTTTAAAATCACTTCTTCTCATGAAGGCTGCATTTATTTGATCAAAAATACAGTAAATATAAATAAGCTCTTTTCTATGTGAATATATGTTAAAATGTAATTTATTCCTGTGATCAAAGCTGAATTTTCAGCATCATTACTCCAGTCTTCAGTCACATGATCCTTCAGAAATCATTCTAATATGATGATCTGATGATCAAGAAACATTTCTGATTATTATCAATGTTGAAAACAGTTGTGCTGCTTCATATATTCTTGTAGAAACATTTTTTTTGATGAACAGAAAGTTCAAAAGAACAGCTTGTATTTGAAACAGAAATCTTTTGTAACATTATAAATGTCTTTACTGTCACTTTTGATCAATGTTATGCATCCTTACTGAATAAAAGTGTTAATTTCTTTCTTACTGACCCCAAACTTTTGAACGGTAGTGTGTATTCGGCGTGTTTCTCCAATACAATTTCAGTCTGCTCATGCAATAATTGCAAAATCTCTGTTTCAGACTCTAGTTGGCCTGGAAAGTTTGCCAACACAGGAAATTTTAATTTGTTTCATTGCAAGTTTTTATGCATTGATTTACTTGACTCACAAATCCATCCAGCCAAATATTTGCAGTGGAAATCCGTCTTTCTGAAGAAACCACCCTTGATTCTCCTGAGAGGGGAGAAATGGGCCTATTATTATTATTTTTATTATTTTTAGGAGTGTGAGCCCGGGTCCTTGTGTTATATACCAGCTGCTGTTATCTCTGGTGTCTTTTCAACGGGGGTTGTCTGTGATTTCTCTGGGTCATTTACACTGCAATATTAGTCTTACTGGAGCCTGGCGGTTTCTTGGCTCCCGAAGGTCGTTTATTAAAATCGTAACACGACGAAATACTGCAGCGTATTCTTCAATGTCATTTTCACACAAAACAACTGGGGGAAAAGGGCCGGTTTGATCTCGTAATTACTCAAATGTGAAGACGCCCGTCTATACGGGATCGTGTAGGTCAGTGTGAACGGGCATAAATCAAAGTGGAAAAGCCCATTTCTCATTTGGCGGGACGTGCAGCACCAGGGGGTTTGAGTCCGGCTCTAGAAACCACTGACTCACTCCTTCTGTTCCTTCACGCACACACACACGCGTGCGATAGAGACGGATTCATCAATATTTAGTCAGGGTATATGTATTGTATATTTGAACATGTGGTTTCACAATTTGTTTTAAGCTCAGTGAGTAAGAAGGGAAAATGAGCCAGGGTGGGTGGTTCGGGGCACAAATGCGTTATTGTTCAGGGGGACAGCCAGGACGCACTGAGCACGCTCAGTCTGAGAGTATCATCATCATCATCATCATCATATAGACATCCATTCTAGTATGGACTGGTGGAACTTCAGTTACACTCTTGTGATTTAGTGAAGCTTGTCTGTGTAAAACTCACTGCCACAATCCAAAAGTGATGTCAAGCTGTTTCAGTGGTGTTCTGGGTGATTGCTAATGAATTAATTAAAACTAAATCCATAATTTGATGCCAGGATGGGAACCCGTAAAATGTTCTATGTGATGCACCTGACAGAAGTTCACGGAACCCTTAAAGGGATAGTTCACCCAAAAATGAAAATTATCCCATGATTTACTCACCCTCAAGCCATTTTAGGTGTATATAGGTGTATCTTCTTTCAGACGAACACAATCAAAGAAAATATCCTGGCTCTTCCAAGCTTTATAATGGTAGTGAAGGTAGTGTTTTGAAGCATTCATCCATCATAAAAATAATCCATACGACTCCAGTGGGTTAATAAAGGCCTTCTGAAGTGAAGCGATGGGTTTTTGTAAGAAAAATACAAAACTTTATTAACTATAATAATTAGCTTCCGGCAGACGACCGTACACATCGATGTGACCTATGACCCGACGTAATGATGAACACGGGAGCTCAGAGGATAGGGCAAAACAAAACACCGGTCATGAATTAGAAGTCTAAAATGATAACGAGAAATGTCGGAGGTTTTCAATATAAGAGAAGAGCAGCCTGAGTTTGTTGCACAGCCCTATTTGTTTGAACCGTGAGAGGCGTCTAAGCTTACGATACTCCTACATCCTGCGTCATACATCGCGTCACGGGTTACTCTTGTGGTGCAAGTCGACTTGCACAGTATGTGTATTAGTATGTATTTATAAAGCTTTAAATAGCGCACCGTTTTTTTTCAGTTGAGACGCTTTGTTGCAATGATACGGAATATCCGTGGCACTGTAACTGATTTCGCAGATAATTTGTTTTAGACTAAAAATGTTGACACAATGTATAGTAGGTACTTGTGTAGTCCCTCTAGTTCGCACCTGCCCGCTCCAACAGGGACGCGAACCCGGGACCGTCCGCATGGGAGTCGGGTGCTCTAACAAGGAGGCTAAAGACCGCAGTCTCTAGCATCAATCACTGGAGCGCCTCTTGAGTTCTGGGGAGTGAGGTTTACATGCACAGCTTTTACTAGCCTTCGTCTGTTACACTTGCTATGTATGTTCGGAGACCAGCAATATTTTTTTCTCATCCATTTTATTCCTTTGTTGATGTCGTTGTACAGCAAGAATGTTGTGACAGTTGGTCTGTGTTGTATTTGTCCCGCCCCTCCTCCACTGTGATTGGACGGTTGGCTAAAAAGTGACAGTGATGAGAGCAGCGTTTTACTCAAAGTTGAACATTCTTCAACTCGAGGTGACCGGTAAAAAACGCCGAGCACTCATCGCTTCAGCTTGAAATAGACGCTCAGCGCTTTGCTCCTGGCGTTTTAAAAACTCATAACGGTCTTGCGATCCACTTTTGTATATATTAGGGGTGTCCCCGACTACAGATTTACATAGTCGAATCAGATGCGAATCAGACTGCCTATAGTCGACTGATAGTCGAATCATATATGTGTATATGTGGGTGGGTGCTTGAAAAACAGCAGTCCATTAGATAGTGCGCACAAACTCTTTCCACGCTCAAGGCCAAAGGAGTATAGGCTACTTTAAAAGGCTTGCGTGCTCAACTGTGCACGAGATGGAGCGGGACGAGGAAAATGAAGTAAGGCCTCACACACAGCACAGAGAAACAACTTTCTAATAAAGCAACCAAACTGCCTGTCAAGTGATAGACGAAACTGACAATGACTTTTTGTCTTTTTTAAACTGAAATGAAAGGCAATGTGGATAAACATTCACAGCCACGATGTACAGAACACCACACAAAGATATAGAAGAAAATGAATAAAAACATTTTGGATTAATAAATCTAAAAAATATATACAGTATCTCACAGAAGTGAGTACACCCCTCACATTTTTGTAAATATTTTATTATATCTTTTCATGCGACAACACTGAAGAAATGACACTTTGCTACAATGTAAAGTAGTGAGTGTCCCCTCAAAATAACTCAACACACAGCCATTAATGTCTAAACCGCTGGCCACAAAAGTGAGTACACCCCTAACTGAAAATGTCCAAATTGTGCCCAAGGTGTCAATATTTTGTGTGGCCACCATTATTTTCCAGCACTGCCTTAACCCTCTTGGGCATGGAGTTCACCAGAGCTTCACAGGTTGCCACTGGAGTCCTCTTCCACTCCTCCATGACGACATCACAGAGCTGGTGGATGTTAGAGACCTTGCGCTCCTCCACCTTCCGTATGAGGATGCCCCATAGATGCTCAATAGGGTTTAGGTACCGTCAGCTTCTTTAGCAAGGCAGTGGTCGTCTTGGAGGTGTGTTTGGGGTCATTATCATGTTGGAATACTGCCCTGCGGCCCAGTCTCCGAAGGGAGGGGATCATGCTCTGCTTCAGTATGTGTCAGTACATGTTGGCATTCATGGTTCCCTCAGTGAACTGTAGCTCCCCAGTGCCGGCAGCACTCATGCAGCCCCAGACCATGACACTCCCACCACCATGCTTGACTGTAGGCAAGACACACTTGTCTTTGTACTCCTCACCTGGTTGCCGCCACACACGCTTGACATTATCTGAACCAAATAAGTTTATCTTGGTCTCATCAGACCACAGGACATGGTTGCAGTAATCCATGTCCTTAGTCTGCTTGTCTTCAGCAAACCGTTTGTGGGCTTTCTTGTGCATCATCTTTAGAAAAGGCTTCCTTCTGAGACGACAACCATGCAGACCAATTTGATGCAGTGTGCAGCGTATGGTCTGAGCACTGACAGGCTGACCCCCCACCCCTTCAACCTCTGCAGCAATGCTGGCAGCACTCATACGTCTATTTCCCAAACACAACCTCTGTATATGACGCTGAGCATGTTCACTCAACTTCTTTGGTCGACCATGGCGAGGCCTGTTCTGAGTGGAACCTGTCCTGTTAAACCGCTGTATGGTCTTGGCCACCGTGCTGCAGTGCTCAGTTTCAGGGTCCCGGCGATCTTCTTATAGCCTACGCCATCTTTATGTAGAGCAACAATTCTTTTTTTCAGATCCTCAGAGAGTTCTTTGCCATGAGGTGCCATGTTGAACTTCCAGTGACCAGTATGAGAGAGTGAGAGCGATAACACCAAATTTAACACACCTGCTCCCCATTCACACCTGAGACCTTGTAACACTAACGAGTCACATGACACCGGGGAGAGAAAATGGCTAATTGGGCCCAATTTGGACATTTTCACTTAGGGGTGTACTCACTTTTGTGGCCAGCAGTTTAGACATTAATGGCTGTGTGTTGAGTTATTTTGAGGGGACAGCAAATTTACACTGTTAAACAAGCTGTACACTCACTACTTTACATTGTAGCAAAGTGTCATTTCTTCAGTGTTGTCACATGAAAAGATATAATAAAATATTTACAAAAATGTGAGGGGTGTACTCACTTCTGTGAGATACTATATAAATAACTGCAGAAAGGCCACACTGCAGATAGGTATGCATTTCACATGTCGGCAAATCAAATTAAATTCAGCTAAATTGCCTGTGCGAGCAAGCTTTAACTAATCTACAGCGCAACATCGATGCACCGAAAAACAATCAAAAATTAATTCACAGAATTGAATTAGAACAGAATATACTGTTCTAATAAATAATAATAATAATAATAATAATAAAAATGAAATAGTCATAATCAAGTCACAAGTGCAAAATGCCTAAAGTGCAGGGGTACATATATTCAAAACACAAGCCACAAATAGTTAAATTAGATAACCCAGAGTGATCAATAAATAAATTAAAATGAAAGAAATTATTAAAATAACGAAAGTATAGCCAGAATTTTCAACTTTGTCTTTTTAACTTCAGAGACAATAAACGCTAAACTGGAGTGGCAGTTTTTTAGCTGAACATTCACAGCATCCAAAAATCAAATTAGAACCGGCTGAAATGTTTTGAAATCACTTGTACCCTACCTGATAGAAAAAAATCCAGTCTTTCACGCCATCTGCTTGTGTCCGTTTGAGTCTTTTCAAATAGTGCGCTAGTCAGCTCTTTAACGTTGGCCGGCAGAAGCGCGCCGCAGTGTTTGTTGTTGTTGAGCGGTAGGACATGAGCTGTTGGCACAACTTGCATCTTACATTTTTTGGATCTTTTACCATTTCAAAGTGCATCCAATTCTACTCTTTAGATTTTCTTATCCCAGACATTGTTAAAGAATTAATCCCTGCCGCCAAGATGCCCTCTGTTGGTCACAGATCATGGAAAGTGAAACTTAAATCTGTCACAGGGGTGGTTGGATTTATTCACGCACATTAAAAGTATTTATTAAAAGATTCTTTCTTTTCACATTTTTATTCATAGCATTATCATAATAGGCTGTATATTAACCTATTGAGAGAGAACCGGTACGTCTATGTAAAATCAGACATTGAGCACCCCCATATCTCATAACACCTCTGCGAAGATTCGACTGTGAGATTGGTAGTCGAATCAGGCTCCTCCTATCGAAGCATCGAATCGTCGACTATTCAGGGTCACCCCTAGAATATATATATATATATATATATATATATATATATATACACACACACACACACACATTTTGGCCACTATATATTTATACTGTATAGATAGATATAAAATGACTACAGTGCAGCCATTCTAAAATCTTGGCAATTGTTATCACAGTGTTTTTGAACTGTTGGAATGTGTATTAAGAAAGTAAATGGGGTCAGTTTTGATTTCATGTTGACTTCAAAGCACAAAGCAACTGTTTTGTATCATAGTATTACAAACAGGGATTTTTATTGGAGAGAAAAAGCATAAAGAAGTAAAGAAATCTCTTGCCTTCATGGTTTTCATCATATAACGAGCGCTGAAAGGGTCTGGCAGCAGATGCAGATTGGAAAGGCCTGTGAGTGAAGCAGCTCTGATATGTGACATGTGCCGTGTGTTCAGATAAATTTGTTTCCTTTGGAAAACAGCAGCACTCCGTGGAATTCAGACTGATTGAGTCCATTGTCTCTGCCACTAATACGCCACACGACATATTTAAGGGACAGACAGGATGAATGACTGGTAGCCTTGGCCTCGAACGAAAGACAGAGAAAGAGAGATTTCCTAGCTTTTCTGAGAAGACCCAGACTGTGAAACTGAAACCCATAAATTTGCAGAGCTTCAGCGGGTAGATTGGGTAATGTTTACAAACGTCTTTTAAAAAGAAAATCATAATATTGCAATGGAATCTATTTGTGCAATATTGTAGGAAATAAAAAGCAAACAATCTCTTGGATATCTCAGTGGTTTCTCTTTGAAATCAATGAAACTGAAGAGTGAATGGGTACATTTGCTTACAAAAGACACTAGTGTTTCATGTCAAATGTTTCAAACTGTGGCTCAATCAAAAGTCAGATTTATTTTATATTTATTTTATTTTATTTTCCTTAGCTATGTTGTTGTTTTGTTATTTTTTGATGAAGCATTCTTTGGTTATGTAAAAGGTGCTATTTAATAATAACAATAATAATAATTCAGGGTTCCCACGGGTCCTTGAAATCCTTGAAAGTTTGTGAATCTGGAAAAAAATGTCAAGGCCCTGGAAAGTTTTTGAAAATAAACATACATAGATACAGGTCCTTGAAAGTGCTTGAATTTATTTTGTGCAAGAAGTTTTCTGGAAACAAAATCCATATTATTCCCTCCGGTCTGCTAATGTGTTATTTTGCCAACACTTCGTGGCCTATGCATGCTAGCTTGCTTGATTTACGTTAATTACATGCATTTACACGTTACATTAAGTGTTTCCCGCGTTGAGGTACTTTGTGTTGTTCGTTGTGTTGTACGTTCATTAGAAATGTGTCCCCACATTAAGTCCTTAAATTTGAGGGTATTGGACCTGGAAAATCCTTGAAAGGTCCTTGAATTTGAAGTTAACCAAGATGTGGGAACGCTGATAAGTTGAATTAGCTTTTATTTTTCTATTTTCAGTTTTCATTTCAAATTTAGTATCTATTTGTTAAGTGCTTTTGTCATTTTTATTATTTTTTGTATGTTATTTTATTTTATTTTTGGTGAAGTGTCCTTCAGTTATGTAAAAGGTGCTATTTAATAATTATTTTATTTTATTTTATTATTATTATTATTATTTTTTTTTGGTAAAGCATCCTTCGGTTATGTAAAAAGTGCTTTAATAATAATAATAATAACAATAACGATGATAATAATAATAATAATAATAATTTGAATTAGCTTTTTTTTCTATTTTCAGTTTTCATTTCAAATTTAGTATCTATTTGTTATGTGCTTTTGTT
>CM077457.1:7346930-7504430 GCA_039654765.1 Mylopharyngodon piceus | reverse complement strand
CACGCAGCCAAAATGACGATTGTCAGTAACGGTGTTCAGCCTTACATTGAGTCGGACACTGATGGAGAGACTTAGGAAGAAGTTACAACTTTTAGAATGAAACTGGACGTTTCTGATTTTTGTAGTAGTAATTTATGTAGTTGCTGTGGAGTTGATTCGACTCATCGACTAGCATGTGCCGTCATGTTAATCTTTTGTGCAAAACCCGTATGGACGCCCACTATACATAGCATACCTGTTTGCCAAAGCCATACACACACGACTAACGTTTATGATAGCTATCAAATGCTGTGAATGGTCTAATATTTTTTCCAAAATTATCACACTCTTTTTTTAGTAATCGAGCTTGCCTGGGTCAACTTGCAGGCTATCCAAGCTAACGAGACTCTAAATAGTGTTCAGTGTTCGTCTGTGAAGCCAACGACAGAACAGTTAGCATGCTTTGCTTGAACTTTTGCCATGGCATTAGAACTGGTACACTGTTTTTGCTTGCGAAAACAAAATGGCGGCGCTGTGGGTGGAAACGTGCAGATTAAGGGGCGGTAATATTATAATAAGATCCCCTTCCTACGTCACTAGGGGAGCGAAATCTGAGTGGCTCGTTTTTTCACGTGCTTGCAGAGAAAGGCTTGCCAAAACAAAGTTACTGGGTTGTCCTTTTTCACGTTTTCAGGGTTGGTAGATGCACCAGGGACCCGATTATAGCACTTAAACACGGAAAAGGCAGATTTTCATGATATGTCCCCTTTAATTTATCCCATTTTTAAAGGAATAGTTCACTCATTTACTTATCCTCCTCGTCTGATTTATAGTCTACGTATATATGTGTGCTATATTCCAAGTATTCTATATAGATTTGAGGCGAAATCAATTTTAGAAATGCCACTTCTCAACAAATCCTGCAATAAAGTAATAGCATATGACGCCTTAGTAATGTTCTTTAGTCTTTTTTGAGTCAGACAGCATTTATATTACAATAAGTCTATGAAGCTGATGGTGTCCTATTCTTTCCATATGCATGTTACATAACATCTGATTATATTTATTTAGGGGTAAACGTTCTGTTCTGAGATCAGAGAGACGGCCAGTGCTACGGCTCCTGTGTGGATCCATATGGGCACGAACACCCGTCACCATGTTTTTCATTAATAACCCAGCAGCTTGATCTTGGATCTGAAGCCCAGTGTCTCTGAACGCATCTCACCGAGTTTAAAGCTACATGGGGAGCGGAGTGGGGTCATGAAGAACAGATCAGAATGCAAAGTCTGGTCAGAATGTGGCATGATGGGAAATGTGAGAACTGGATCTCCACGGCTGGTCTCTTTTTACATTGTGTCATCCAGGTACGTTTGCATCAGTTTCCATTGTGAGTACGAGCAGCAGCTGAGGAAAAGTGGACATTTTTATCTTAGAACTTACACTTACTCTTACTTTCTTACTTTCTTAGTGCTAGTCGATGAGTTGAATCAACTCCACAGCAACTACATATTGCTTTATCCACTAACCGTTCAGAAACATCCAGTTGCATTCTAAAACTTCTTGTGCCCCTTTTCACAAGATGTAATATAAGTCTCTGGTGTCTCCAGAATGTGTCTGTGAAGTTTCAGCTCAAAATACCCCACAGATCATTTATTACATATTTGCCCCTATTTGGGTGTGAGCATAAACACACCGTTTTTGTGTGTGTCCCTTTAAATGCAAATGAGCTGCTGCTCCCGGCCCCCTTTCCAAAAGAAGGCGGAGCTTTAACAGCTCGTGCTTCAGTTGCTCAACAACAACAAAGCTGGAGAATCTCACGCAGCCAAAATGAGAATGGTCAGTAACGGTGTTCAGCCTTACATTGTTCAAACCGGAGTTGGACACTGATGGAGAGACTCAGGAGGAAGTTACAACTTATAGAATGAAACTGGACGTTTCTGAATGATTAGTGGATAAATTTATGATTCAACTCATTGACTAGCATGTGCCGTCATGTTAATCTTTTGTGCCTTTGATCAATTTAATGCATCCTTACTGAATAAAAGTAATAATTTCATGAACAGTATGTGACCGGTGAGCATGCAAAGATGCAAATTATTTGTCACAAAAGCTTTAATATGAAAGCACCCTAAGTTTAGTCTTGCAGTATTAGTGGTGATTTTAAGCGTAAGTGTTTTGTACTTCAGGACTGTATAGCCTTGAGTCTAGTTTATCAGAGAGGTAAACTTTCAAGGTTGTGCTCGAGTCATTTGTCTTCCTGTCTCATCCTTCTGTTAAACCAAATGAGCCTGAGAAGGAGCAGGTCAAACGCAGGGTCGTCCCGTGGCACCAAGCATCCCGAAGCGTTGGCTGGATATTTCAGAGACGTCATTCCTGAGGGAGTTCAGGTTGCAGCGCATACCGGGCTGACAGGAGAGGAGAGGAAGGGTGAGAGGAGATCTCCTCTGGGATCAATCACACGGACTCCAGTCTCTCTTCTCCTCATCCCTCTGATTTTAGACTCAGGAGTGACGCTGGGACCAAGATGTGCAGTTTGAAGGGACTTTAGGGTTCAGTTTTACCTCTACGTCCTTGGAGAGTTTTAGTGCACACTTGATGTCCAAGTTTTTCCAATTGCAAGTCTAATTGAAGGCGATGATATGGGGTTTGGTTCATGTTGGTTTTTAATTTAATTTAATTTAATTTAATTTAATTTTTTGAGCTTGAGTAGTTTGAGCCTTTCACATAAATTTTATTTATTATTTTATTTTATTTTATTTATTTTGAGTAGTTGTGTGATTTATTTTATAATATGTGCAGCAGCGAGTCCATCTGAAAGCAGTGGTCTGAGGTTCGGTTGATTTGATTTGCAATTGTTATGAAAGCAATCTAGACTATCTTGCAGAAGTGAACCACTATTTATGACTATAATTGACCTGTTCTAGTATAATGCGTTTATCATTGCTGCTTGTCTCCACAGAAATTGCCTTTGGTGAGCAGTTTGCATTCTTCACATGTCTAGCAATGCAAATTTTGGAGGAACAGAAACATGCATAATAAGTGAAGCTGATGTCTTCTTCTGTTCAAGTGGTAAGCAGCTTTGGCTAGTTCTCACAGTGGTACTAAAGCTTAAAAAAATAGTTTCAAAATATACCTGATGGGGGTGATCAGACCAAACCACCAAATAGCCTTAATGAGCATTTTATTAAAAAATGTTATTTTATTATTTATTTATTTATTTATGACATCTTATCTTTTTTGGGGGTAATTAAATAGCTTGAACCTTCAAGAAATGTTTTTGTTTTTAATTGTTTTTATATCTTTCACAGGAATTGTTTTATTTTATTCCTTTTTTATTTTATTTTATTTATTTTATTGTTTTATTTATTTTTTTTATCTTATCTTATCTTTTCTTTTTTGGTTAATTGAATAGTTTGAAGCTTCCGCAGGAATTATTTTTATTTTATTTTATTTTATTTTATTTGAATCTTTTTTGGTTAATTGAATAGTTTGAAGTTTCCACAGGAATTATTTTATTTTATCTTATTTTATTTTATTTTTATTTTTTAAATCTTTTTTGGTTAATTGAATAGTTTGAAGTTTCCACAGGAATTATTTTATTTTATTTTATTTTATTTTTGTGAAACATTTTTGTGTTATGTAAAATGTGCTATTTAATAATAATAATAATAATAACAATTTGAGTTAGCTTTTATTTTTCTATTTTCAGTTTTCATTTTACATAAGTTATAGTCATTTTGTTATTTTTGTCATTTTTATTATTTTTTTTTTATCTTACCTGATCTTATCTTTTTGGGGGGTAACTGAGTAGTTTAAACCTTCTAAATTAATTTTTTTATTTTATTATTATTATTATTATTTTAGGTAATTGAGTCAATAGAAATATTAATAGAACGAAATTTTTTAGCTTTTTCTATACATTAAATCAAAATATTTCTTATATGTGAGCCAGAAAAAAATCAGAAAAATCACAAAAGATCTCTTTAATGTCACACTTATTTCTCACGGACATCAATGAAATTAAATGGAGTACAAATGGAGACTCTTCTACAATTTTCTGAGAAAAGAAAACGGTAATCTCACATTTCACATTCATTTAATAGCTCTATACTCTTACTGAATGACAACTATGGACTCATTTGGGTCTTTTTTATTTCTCTCGTGGCATTTTAGCAGAAAGTTGATGCTTAAATGAAACGCACAGTAACTGAGATCTCCGTTAAGTCTTCTGATGAGAATTCCTGCATTCTTATGCATCTCCTCTCCTCTCATGTGTGTTCTCGCTGTGGTTTGCATTTAGCTCTTTTGGCAATGGCACCAAAGCCGTCGTTCCCCGAGCACAGCAGCGGTGGCCATTAAGCGTAATTTGTCTGGTATCCCTGAACTGCAAACTCACAACGGGACTAAGAGAGAGAGAGAGAGAGGCATTCCTCTGGTTGTCATGTGGAGATATTGGGCCCCATGCGGCTGTGTGTGTGTGTCAGACAGCGACACTGAGGCTCGCTGGGAACTCCCGCAGGACTCGCTCTGTGTTTGTGTGTGTTTTAAGGGGGAGGGAAGCAACCTGAGAGGGACGTCCCGCTCCTGACGGTGGGATCAAGCGCTCCTACGGCCAGCCAGGCACCAGCCATCCTGAGGGATTTACACACGTCACCCTCACGCTCGCTCTCTGTTTGCTCTGCTCATTCTGCTCTTCTCCATCATTCACTGCTGCTTCTACTTCTATATTGAAGCTCACAGGGTTCCATCATGGGATCATTTTATGCATTCACTTTTAATTTATTAATTTTGTTTTAATTCATTTCTAATTTAAGATCAATTGTATGAATTAAGCAGCTCGTAAACATACTTTATTAGTAGAAAAATTGAAATAACATGAAAGTATTATGCATCATCGTTTCAAAGCAGCTTCACAGTGATAAACAGGAAAATAACAGAATCTACAACTCAGTCTGTTGTGATTGGTCTACTCTGCTCTGATTGGTCAAGTGGCTCAGTCTGTTGAAATTGGTCTACAACTTAAAGTGTGTGTCGGAAACCAAACAACCATTACCATATCTGAATTTCAGCTCTGAATATTCCTCAGTGCTTGATACACAGTGATACGAACAGTATGGTTTTTCCATATCAATTCCAGCACGAGTCCTCATCCTTTGGAAGTGCATCAAAGCGGGTTTGCTTTCACAGCACAGAAAACAGCGTCTTCTTGACATGAACAACATGAACCAAACTCTTCCAGTCTCAATTACAACTAGTGTTTGAGGGTTAAAGTAGACGTTTACGGACAGCCAGTGAAGACCATAGACTGGCATTATACAAATCTGTTACATTGGACTGGAATTACTGACGACTCGTTTCAGCAGTTCAGAATCGATTCTTTCTTTTAGGAGACAATAACTTTATTTGTCGTGCACTTTGATCTTTGAAGCAGACCTTTTACATCAGGGTTCCTCAGATCCAGCCCTGGAGGGTCACTGTTCTGCAGAGTTTAGCTCAAACCATGATCCAGTAAGAATATAGAGTGTAAAATGAATGTGGAGAGCAGCTCAGATCATTTGATGAGAAATGTTTGAGTTCATATTGAGATCTCTGAGATCTAATTGCAGATTTTGGTATATTGGAAAACCTGAGCACAGTTTGAGACATTGTTGAGATCTCTTCCAAAACTCTTATAGAGACACGTTGGATTACTGTGGTCTTTTTCTCAGTACGAGCAGGAGACTTCAGCGAACATCTCAAATTGCACATTTAATTTGCTGAAGAAACAAATGAGAGCTCAAAGAAAATTGGCATTTTTCTTCCTTTACCTCAGTTGAATTATTTTATTTTATTTTTTGAGGTAATTGAGTAGTTTGAACCTTCCACAGCAAGCTAAAGTCAATGTAAATATTTATAGAAAGACATTTCAGCTTCTGTAAATTAAATCTAAACATCTCAGAAAAAAACAGTAAAATCACAGAAGATTGCTATAATATTGCAATTGTTTCCCTTGATAGATTATATGGAGAGCAAATGGACCCTAATTCTTAAGTTTATTTATTTTAAAGGGAACTGCGTTGTTTTATTGTTTTATAATGTTTTCTGGGGTGCACTTATAATGTTTGTATGCTTTTAACATCAAAAATTGTCATAATTTAGAAATAAAAGGCATTTTTGCTACCCTGATTTTAGTCCTCTTATTTGAACGCTCTGTTTTAAGGGGCGTGTCTGCTGTGAGACTTCAGTGTAAACGTGCACTGCTGTGATTGGCTAACATCTTTCCATTTGAAATTAACCAAGTATTACTCTCTCTTTTAGAACGTTTTTACTATTACAGCTCTCAAGGTTAACTAATCGTGAAAAGTGTTGCATTACATTTAGATCTATGGCATTATATTTAGATTGTGGCATGAAAGGTTGCAGTGATGAACATTGTAGCCGATCACAGACATGGTGTTGAGCGCATGAAAGCAGTGATCTCGTCATTACAACTCAATTTCTGCACACTAATGAATGCTTTCATCATAACTAACAGTGCAAACGCAATGTAACTAAGAGATTCGTTGAATAAAACGGGAGTTTTGGCACGTGTCCAGAACTCAGCCACTGATAAACTCACGCTGTTTGATTGACAGCTCCAGCGATTGTAAAGGGAGCGTTCTTTGATGGCTTTCTTTATATAATTTGATCATCGTTTAAATAACAGATTATTTTCATCCTACTATGTGAAACAATGTGAAGTTGCTTGTTTAGTCACTGGTTTGATTTACTGACACACAGACAAAGAACATCTGACTGTACATGAATCATTACATATCAGATCAGGCATTAGAATTAACACAGTTACATGTTGTCGCATTACTGTCGAGTCCATTTTGTAAAAATCTGTTTGCAAATCCTGCGCCGAAATGTGATTGATTTACCAAAGAATCCAGAGTGAAATACGGAATACTAATAAATAAAACTCAACTGAGACTTTCACATATTCCTAGCATTAGGATCCTTTGAAAGGTAATGTTATTTTTTTCCTGTATCGCTCTTCTCTCCTCGTCATCTCACTAACACGCCAGTGGGCGGGGCTAATGTTGCAATGATGAAGAAGGTGTTGGTTTCTTCTGCGGAGGCGGGGTTTCACCTATAGATAGGCACATTCCAGGATCAGTCGTTCGCTGGTTCTGGTGTCAATAAAAGCTTTTATCGGACTAACAAGGAAGTTTTCAGTTCTGAAACTTACAGGATATTCTTATAGTACGATGACCTCTTATATATCAAAAGCTCAAGGAAACGTTGATTTCTCAATTCATGACCCATTTAAGACCCCAGTAATCTCACATGTGACACATATATTTTATATCTCTATTCTCTTACTTTTCAGAGACTCTAGAGGAGACACATGGGGTCTTTTTCTTGCAGCAGCAAAAGTCTCCATTTGCACTGTATTCGCTTCATGATCTCCTGAAGAAATGGATGAGATATTAAAGAGATCTCATTTGTGAATTTTCTTTCTTATATCTCTCTTTTTCTGCATTGGATTTTTCATTCTATATACTTCTTGTCTTCTCAAAGGGGGCGTTTTTGAATTATGTCCCCCGGTACCCCTTCACTCCCGTGGACCACCACACATACACACACACGCACACAGCGGCTCTCAGTAAACTGTCCTCTTCTGCTTCTCTTTATATGGTAATGTGTGTCTACAGACAGAGAGAGACAGACAGGGAGAGAGAGAGTGAAAGAGAGAACCTCTGTTTTCTAGGAACTTGACCCTTATCAAACATGCGCTACTTTGTTATTGTGGTCTTGCTCAATTACCAGACCCCAAACCAAACACACATACACTGCAGCTCAGAGACGCCCCGGAGGAGACGGGAAGCTTGAACCTCATTCATTGTTTTATATTCAGCACGAAACCTACTTAATGCAAGTACACAAACACAAACCTTTCTGAAAGTATGCACCGCATTCTCAGCGTCGCTGCTAGGGGCGCTATAACACACATTAGCGTTTTTGCGCAAACTGTCTTCTTCTACAGTCCGCTTTCTCTTTAATCAGTGTTATTATAGTATCATTGATATACTATTATAGTTTTAATTAATATTTTTAATTAGTTTTTTTATATTTTATTTTTGGTAAAAAAAAAAAAAAAATTGTTTTTCTTATTTTTATTAGTTTTTGTTGAAGTATGTCTATGTAGTTCTTATTCATTTTTATTTTAGTTTTAGCTATTTTAGTACTTTAGTTTCTTTAGTGTTTTAGTTATTTTGGTACTACGTTAGACTAAATGAAAATGAGAAATTATGCCTTGGCAACTAGTTGAAGTTTAAGTGTTTTTTTTTTTTTTTGTTTTGTTTTTTTACATTTTGTTTCATTTCATGTAATGTTTATTTTATTTCAAGTTACGAAAATATTTTTTTAATGGTTTTAGTTTTATTGTTAGTTAATGATAGTGTATTTCAGATCATCTGTCAGAGCAACAGCATGATGAGAATCTTATTTGGTCAAAATTAGTTCACTTCTTAACATATAGCAACTACCTGAATAATAACACATCTGGTTTAATGACAAACAGGTTTTGTACATGACACTCCAAGGCAGGGTTATTATTATCGTTAAAGGCACAATATGTAAGATTTTTGGATTAAAATACCCAAAAACCACTAGAACAGTGTTCTATATTTTGTTGACTTGTGTACTTACATTATCCCAAATGTTTAAATCCAGAGAAATAAGCAATTTTAACCAGGACACGGACCGCGTCCGTGCGTCGTCTATCAATGACATCATACCCGCGTTACCCTCGGTTTCCGGTTTTACGATTACTATATCGTGTTTTATTAGACAGGTGAGCAACTGTTTGGATACATTCATCGACAGAAAACAGTAACAGTAAGTCTTATTGTTTAAATCTCGTTTTCTTGATTTACCACGAGTACCATGTTTTACCATGTCTAATATCGATCTAGCTTACTGCAGTGTGCAACAAGTGTTTCATAGCAGCTGCCGAGCGAACGCAGAGTAGCATTATAACAACTTTCAACCCACAAATGTATCTAATATGATAAACAGCGTTGCTTTACCCCACACATACACATGACCGGAAAATAATCATTTGCGGCATAATAAAAGCTCCACTGCTCTCGAGACGTGTGTCGCACTCGTCTCTCATTAGCAATCTCTCCAGAGGCCTCGTTCTGCTCCAATGGCTTTCAGTCACACCCTGCTTCATACTACAGTAACGTTAATAAATCTTTAATACATTAGCTCATCCATTAATATAATTTCTGCCCAAGTCTCGTCGGATTCTTTTCCACCAGCTGTAGACGTGAAGACAACATCTCCCATGATTCCACAAAATCAAGGCATCATCAAGCTACGCCTTTGTTTTGAATAAGCGACCTCTAGAGGCGAAAACTACATAGTATGCCTTTAACTAAAAGTAAATCACTAGCATTTGGTAAGGGCCGTCCGTGTGTTCACGAGAGAGTCGAGTTCCAGTGGAAGGGTGACCTCTGACCCAACGTATGATGTATGACAAAGACGCAGCGTAAGCTCAGGTGAGAATTGATGAACGTGGAAAACAAAACACCGGTCACGAATTAGAAGTCTAAAACAAGAAGTTTTAAAGAAAAATCTCGATATAAGAGAAGAGGAGCTACGTCATACGTCGGGTCAGAGGTCACCCTTCCACTGGAACTCGACTCTCTCGTGAACGCGTGGACGGCCGTTACTGGAAGCTAGTTTTAAATATGGATATTTTTCTTACAAAAACCCATAACTTCGCTTCAGAAGGGCTTTATTAACCCCCTGGAGCCGTGTGGATTATTTTTATGATGGATGGATAAATTTTTTGGTCTTCAAAATCTAGGGTACCTTTTACTCCCATTATAAAGCTTGGAAGAGCCAGAATATTTTTTAATATAACTCTGATTGTGTTTGTCTGAAAGAAGATAGTCATATACACCTAGGATGGCTTTAATGTATTTGATCGTGGTGGACTAGTTTTGCTACGCTGCTGCTGTTGCTACAGAGCATGTATGGACTTAATGCTAATAGATACACAGAGACGCTGCTGTGAGCATTTAAGATATGCTGCTGCTGCATAAATAGACATACATAAATCCCGTAGCAGATCTAGGCAGGTGGAGCTGGGGAGATGGAGGGACTCTGATAGCGTGCTGCAGGACTAGCTTACAGTAAACACTGAACAAGACTATTTAAATGTTGAGCAAGCAATCTGATTGGCTGTATGACCAGCAGAGGCCAATCAGCTTGTGCCATGTGGTAATGATGTGACTGCTTGCAGATTGCATGTAAAGGACCATCAGCCTGCGCCATCTAGAGTTTCATGACTGAACTAGATATTTATGCATCTGGCAGATGCTTTTATCCAAAATAACTTGTACTTCATTCATGCATTCCCTGGGAATCAAACCCATAACCTTAGTGTCACTTTGGTAAGTCTGGCAAACCTTTGGTGAGGAACTTGAAAGTAAAAATGAATAATTATTATTAAACAATGTTTTCCTTTTTTTGTTGTTGTTTTTTTTAGGTCTAGGGTTTGAGTTTTCTATAGTCGTAATTAGCTTTGAATAAAAACAATAAAAGTCTGTTCTGTGCTGCATTGTCTCTTAGGTTGCGAGTGTGTGTGTGTGTGTGTGTGTGTGTAAGTGAACTAATTAAATGTCTGTTGTTAGCATAGCAAATGGTGCAATAAATTTAAATTGCTGGAACAATGCAATTTGTCTGAAATCCGGATCTCTCCGTCCTGCCTTAAATATGACTGCGAGAGACATTAGGACTCATTTAGTGTAATTAAAGCCGCGATTGAAGCGTCTGTGGCTCTGTCTGTGCCGTGTGTGGATCTGTCTGTCAGTCTGAGCGAGCGAGCGATAGGTAGGTGGGTTTGCAGTGGCTGGGTGGCAGGGTGAGCGTGCGGGGCCTCCCTGGCTGGCGCCTGAAATTTTACCTTCCTATTCATCAGGCTGGTGTATTAATAATAACAGCACATCTGGAGTCACTTACTGTCTACAGTTAACCCTTTACAGAGACGCTGTCCTCCTCTTCTGCTTTCTCCTACCTCCTCTCACTCTCTCTCCTCTAGTGTGATATAGAAGTGCACTTCTGTGGCAGATGTATCGGTACGATAGCTTTAAAATGCTCTGATTTCTCATGCAAACACCACAAAGACAGTACAGTAAAGATATTTCAGTGCACTGTAAACAATGATATGATCAGTAAGTAAGTTTACATTACTTTAAATCATCAAATTAATTTTAACAGTTTCAACTTAAGTTATATGTGATTCAACTTGATTTTTTTAAGTTGGTTTAAATTACTCATACAGCCAATTTGATTATACTTAGTAACGCAAGGCAGCAACTGAACTTCAGTTTTTAAGTTGAAATAGGCGGACGTTTTTACAGTGAGGTTTTTGAAGATGCTATTTTACCAAAATCACTTATAAGAGTATGCAAATTATGTTGACATACTACATTACCTGGGTAATTCAGAACATGATTAACTTGGTATGAAAATCCAGAAAAACAACAACTTCTATGAGACATTTTATACAATAACTGTGATAACTGTCATAACACAGTATTTTTAGCTGGTTTATATTTTAATAAGCATTTGCAATGACTATTTTTGGAAAATCCATTACATTAATACTTGGTAAATACTGTACAAATGCAAATAAATCTAATTTTATTATATTTACACATATGATTTTATGTACACAAATGTGATGCATTTATTTTGTATAATTTACATATAATTTTGTATACTCTCTAAAAAATGCTGGGTTAAAAACAACCCAAGTTGGGTTGAAAATGGACAAACCCAGCGATTGGGTTGTTTTAACTCAGCGGTTGGGTTAAATGTTTGCCCAACGTGCTGGGTAGTTTTATTTAACTCAACTATTGTTTAAAAATGACTATATGGCTGGCTTAAAATGAACCCAAAATATGTTGGAAATTAAAAATCAGACACATAATTACTAGAGGCAACAATAATAATCAAAAGGTGAACATTTATTAATAAGCAATTTAATAAATGTATATTGTTTCATTATTATTCATTAAACTTATTAATAAATGTTCATTTATTAAACACATTAATAAATGTTAAATATTAAACATATTTTGGGTTCATTTTAAGCAAGTAATATAGTAATTTTTAAACAATAGTTGAGTTAAATAAAACTACCCAGCAGATTGGGCAAACATTTAACCCAACCGCTGGGTTAAAACAACCCATTTGCTGGGTTAAAACAACCCAATCGCTATTAGCTGGGTTAAAACAACCCAATCGCTATTAGCTGGGTTAAAACAACCCAATCGCTGGGTTAAAACAATCCATTTGCTATTCGCTGGGTTAAAACAATCCATTCGCTGGGTTAAAACAACACATTCACTGGGTTAAAACAACCCAATCGCTGGGTTCGTCCATTTTCAACCCAACTTGGGTTGTTTTTAACCCAGCATTTTTTAGTGTACATACACACACATATGTATATAGAACACACACGTGTATATATATAAATATATATAGATATATAGATATAGATATATATACAAATGTGACATTTATTTGTTTAATGTACATATAATTTTGTATATGTGTGAAACATACACGTATGTAGAATACATACACACATATATATATACACATATTTAATGAATTTGAATGGTTTATATATTTGTTATATTATGTTAACCAAAGTCATTTTTTTTCAGATAAAAACTAACAGGGTTGCAGATTTAGCCTAAATTAATTTTCAGTCAATAGGAACTAGCTAGTTTGTGACCAAAAATGTTTTACCATCAATGATTAAGAAGATGTGCATTTTGGTGGTTGAAAACCAGAAATTTGATGTGTTTTTAACAATATTTTATGTTAACTGCATGTAAATAATGATTTTTCTGGGTTTTGTGCCTTTAATGCTTCACAAGGAAAGTCACAGGACATGAAGTGCACTTTATTTATGGAAAGTGCTGACTGTCTTCTGAGCGTCTGTCCCGTGGAAAGGGGGAACCCAGAGTCAGCGGGGGGCAGTTCACGGGCCAAACGTTGGCTCAGCATCGGCCCGACACGGGCAGGTCCGTCTGGCCGTGTACCTGCTGCATGTGCAGGTGACAGAGATCTGCGTCGTACCAAAGTGACAGGCGCTCAAAACAGCATGGCAGCCGCAGCCTCATTACCGCATCGACTCGCACAGCCCTGGCGTTGTTACCGAGCTGAAAACACACACGCACACATGTACAGACAGTGGTCATCACTCATCCGCGCTGCAGTCAACACGAATGATGTCATCAACAGGCGCCCGGCCAGACTCACACAAACTATAGAGTAGAAGTACCTGTATAAAGAGCCTTATTTAGCTTTGCGGAGAGAGAGAGAGAGAGAGAGAGAGAGAGACGGAAACTTCTGTTTTTCCGAAGCTTGCCTCCCACTGAGAAACACATATGTAAATAAATGTATTTATTATTATTATTGTATATAAATATATATATTACACGTCTGCATAATATATTTAGATATATATGCATGTATTAGAAAAGAAAGAACACGTCAGGCTTGTGTAAACACTTTCGACAAACAAGGCGTTATGGTGCTAATTATTTTCTAAGAAAAACAAGCGCAGAGAAATTACGGCGTGTGTTTGTCTAAGCGAGTGCTACTGGGGAATTTCTCTGCGAAAATAAATAACGCTAATTGAATAAACGAAGGCTGACATAGTGGATTCTGGACTGCGTTTACAAATATAAGGCTGTAGATTAAACTCTGCATTTAATCCGGAGTGGCTTTATTATAAACTCCGTTGCTGACAGACAGGTTAGTTAGTGAGCTGACTCGCCACATAGGGAGGTTCCTTGTTAGGCAGCATCACTAAAATGAACACTTTGACTAACATATAGTATAGATAATAGAGTTGACATATGCATGTTGATAAAGAACTGACAGAGAACAAAAGTGACTTTTCTTTTAAATTCATCCCTGTTAAAGCACTAGTGGCATGCTGTTCTGTCATCATTGCTTTGTACCAATGCTAGTTTTAGCTTATTCTTATGTAACTTTATTACTTTGAGTTTGATGAACGTAAACCATTTAAGGCAATCGGTTTCCTCAATCCATTTAAGTAGCTATATAGTTGTTAAGACTTAGTTAGATTTGTTACCTGAATTCAAACTGAATGAGTGGAATAAACTTGAAATCTTTAAGTTTAGTTGAGTTTACTAAAATATAAGTGAATTTAACTTAATTTATATGAGATGAGAGTACTCATACTTATTGGTTTTAAAACTTAAATGGTTTAAGGCAATCAGTTTCCTCAAATTGTTTGAGTTACCATGACTTATCGGGTTTTACACTGCATCAAAGCACTACTTTTGTAACAGATCCACTGTCTTCAGCAATATATTTTTAGACAATTGTTGGATTCCAAAAGTTTTTAGATTATTTTCTATAGACATTTTTCCTGTTGCATCTCACAGTTTTTTAAGCATCATTTTTACACTATGTGTCAAGATAAGATTACTTTAATTTGCATCTCAGCATCCATTAAAGGGTTAGTTCACCCAAAAATGAAAATTCTGTCATTAATTACTCACCCTCATGTCGTTCTACACCCATAAGACCTTCGTTCATCTTCAGAACACAAATTAAGATATTTTTGATAAAATCCGATGGCTCAGTGAGGCCTGCATTGCCAACAAGACAATTAACACTTTCAGTGCCCAGAAAGCTACTAAAGACGTATTTAAAACAGTTCATGTGACTACAGTGGTTCAACCTTCATGTTATGAAGTGATGAGAATACTTTTTGTGCGCCAAAAAAACAAATAACAACTTTATTCAACAATATCTAGTGATGGGCGGTTTCAAAACACTGCTTCATGAAGCTTTGAAACTTTACGAATCTTTTGTTTCGAATCAGTGGTTCGGAGCGTGTATCAAACTGCCAAAGTCACGCCCCCCAGTGGTGAACCATTGAAATTTCAAAACACTTATGACGTAACGAAGCCTCGTTTACTGAAATCACGTGACTTTGACAGTTTGATACGCGCTCTGAACCACTCATTTGAAACAAATGATTCGTTAAGCTTCGAAGCTTCATGAAGCAGTGTGTTGAAATCGCCCATCACTAGATAAGTCGTTATTTGTTTTTTTGGTGCACAAAAAGTATTCTCGTCGCTTCATAACATTAAGGTTGAACCACTGTAGTCACATGAACTGTTTTAAATACGCCTTTAGTACTTCTGGGCATTTGAAGTGTTAATAATCTTGCTGTCAATGGAGGCCTCACTGAGCCATCAGATTTGATCAAAAATAACTTAATTTGTGTTCCGAAGATGAACGAAGGTCTTACGGGTGTGGAACGACATGAGGGTGAGTATTTAATGACAGAATTTGCATTTTTGGGTGAACTAACCCTTTAACATGCACTGTCCATTTAGAATATATGTATTTTTGCACCTGTTATTTTAGTATTATTGATATACTCAGGGTGTCCAGGTTTTCACGACAAAACCCGCACAATTGCTACTCAAAATTAGCCCAATTGTGTTTTGGGGGGTAAAAATCGTGTTTTGGGGAGTAAAATCAGTGTTTTTGTCGGGGATCCCCTAGTAAAATTCGCATTCCAAGGGCTAAATATCATGTTAATTGGGCTCGCTTCAACCCGCGGACATGAAAAACAACCCGCGGCAGCAGTGCTAAAGTAGCCCAATTCCACGGGGATTATTTTAATTTTAATTTTAGTTAAAGTTTTAGTAGTTTTGTTGTGTTTTGTCATTTTTATGTCATTTTTTAAAATATGTCTAAATAGCTTTTATTATTTTTTGTTTTAGTTACTTTAGTATTTCAAGTTAAACTGAATGATAATGAGAAATGTTGCCTTAGCAATTAGCTGAAAATTTCATTTTTTTGAATATTTTATTGCATTTCAGTTATTGTTTATTTTATTTCAAGTAACGAACATTTGCAGATTTTTAGACTTTATTTACATTCATTCATTTGAGATTTAAACGAAGTTGCGTGGTCTGTGCTCACAGAGTAAAAGATTCACAACTGTGAATAACGAGCATGTACTTTCTATGGCAAGCCTGAAAGGATAAATATACAAACACATTAACAGGGTCTGATGCTCAAACTGTAGATCTTGGCGCTTACAATGCCAAGGGCATGGGTTCGATTCCCAGGGAATTGCATGAGAAAATCTGTTAAAATCTAAAGCTTTAATGCAATGCAAGTTGCTTTAGAAAGAATCATCTGCCAAATGCATAAATGTAAATGTAAGGCTATGTCTACATTAATCAAATACATTTGAAAATGCATCTTTTTCCTCTACATTTTGGCCTTTTGAACTTTTTGAAAACACACTCCCAAGTGGATAAATTTGAAAATGCCATTTACTGCGTTGTAGTGTGGACTGTGAAAATTAAGATATTTAAAATGATGATGCATGTTTTTGGTCATGTGACACATTGTACTGATAGATATCTATGTTGCTTAAGATAAATACAAAGTTGTGTCATGAAACTCTAGATGGCACAGGCTGATAGGTCCTTACCTCAATCTGCTTGCAGTCACATCATTCTCTATAGGGCACAGCAGATTGGTTCCTGCTGTATCAGTAGCCAATGAGCTCGCTCCTCAACCTTCAAATACTTAGTCAGCATTTGATATAGCAGTTGCAGTGCGCTTTCAGAAACCCTCTATGTTCCCCAGCTCCACCTGTCTAGATCTGCTACAGGTAATTCATGTACGCTATATTGTACAGCAGCAGCATGTCTTACTTGCTCACAGCAGCGTGTCGTGTATGTTTTCGCAGCAGCAAGTCCCGTACTTGTTCTACAGCAGCAGCAGAAATAAATTTCAAGGTGGTGTAGACCTGAAATAATGCGATCAACAAGAAAAATATTGATTCTAAACGTTTGAATCTGAGTATTTTTTACGTATAGTTTTACGCATAGTTTTACGTATGTGCAGTAAGATGATTTAAGTGTTTTACGAGCAGCTTTGGAAAACAGAGAGCGTTTCCCCAGTTAAGAATTCCCATTATAAAAATGTTATTTCGGAATGTTCTCTGAAAGTTCAAAACATCTAGTCTTTGAAAACATTTTAAAAACGTTTTATTGTTGGTTATGCAAACGTTAAGGCTGTGTGTCCACCAAAGCGTTTTTAGCCAGCTGAACAACAAGCAGAATGTGGCGGTTGGTTGGTGTTGTATTTGTCCCACCCCTCCTCCACTGTGATTGGACGACTGGGTACAAAGTGACAGTGATGAGCGCTGCGTTTTACCCAAAGTTAAACATTTTTCTCGAGGCGACCAATAAAAAAAACGCAGAGCGCTCATCACTTCAGTGTGAAATAAACGCTCAGCGCATCGTTACGCTCCTGCCGTTTTAAAAAAAGCGGCGCTCCCATTGAAAACAATTGGAAAAATACACTAGCAGCGGGAAAAAAACGCTTTGGTGGACATTCCGTTTTATCATTTGGGAACATGATAGTAACTTTACTTTTGAATGTTTTCTGAACATTCTGGAACTAGTAACGTTTAAAAAATGTTAGACAAACGTCCAACTAAAAAAAAAAAATTCCATGAATCATGTATAAATAAAATTTTTGTGCTAACGTTTTGAGAACAGTACTAGAAAACTTTGAACAAACGTTCTATTAATATTACTGGAAGAACATTTGTTCATAACTTTGAGAGAACCTTGACAGAACTTTAACATTTCCTGTTAGATGGGTCGAAATGGAAAGGCCGTTTTCAAATATTTCCGGATGTAGATGTAACCTAAATGCGATGCTCCTTACAAAATCGTCTTGTTTTGTTATGGGACGCTGCCACCAGCCAGCATTCCCATAGAGTTGAAATGAAGTTCTTCCCCCTGCAGGTCTGGACTGCCGTGCGTCCTCTGAGCCCCTGCGGTCCTCGTCTCCATCTATCTCAGTACGCGCACCTCTCGCTTCATTAAACACGCACAGGGCATCGACACATGCGCCCACCATCCATCAAACCGCGTTCTGTTTATTTTCAGAGCTAAGAAAGCCCTATTTAATGGTGAGCAGGTTGCATCAGTGCACGTGTGTGTGTGTGATTCACCTGTCAGAATGTCCCGTCAGGAGATTTCTGCTCTCGCCGCACCTGAACTGAAAGGCACATTGATGGCGCTGCGGACAGAAATAACTGCTGATGTCATGTGTTATGGGACGGAGAAACTGTGAGAGTGAGAAACATACGGACATTATTCAAACCTTGGCAGCACGAGCACAGCTCAGATATTAGTCTGATACCGGCATTGACTATCAGTGTAAAGTCCAGTCAGCATTTCAGCCAGGAATTGCCTATTTAGACAGGGAGAGACCGTCTGACTGACATGTGAAGTTACCAATCATAGTGTATTTTTGATGTAAAAGCATGCAGAGGACATTAATTGATAAATTATTCACGTGTTATTTAAATTCGGATATAAGTCTCATTTATTTATTATAGCTATTATCATTTATTATAGCTTGTTAAATTTGCCCCTATTTGGGTGTGAGCAAAAACACGCCGTTTTTGTGTGTGTCCCTTTAAATGCAAATGAGCTGCTGCTCCCGGCCCCCTTTCCAGAAGAGGGCGGAGCTTTAACAGCTTGCGCATCGTTTGCTCAACAACAACAAAGCTGGAGAATCTCACGCAGCCAAAATGACGATTGTCGGTAACGGTGTTCAGCCTGACATTGCTCAAACCGAGGTCTGACACTGATGGAGAGACTTGGGAAGAAGTTACAACTTTTAGAATGAAACTGGACGTTTCTGAATGGTTAGTGGATAAATTTATGTAGTTGCTGTGGAGTTGATTCAACTCATCGACTAGCATGTGCTGTCATGTTAATCTTTTGTGCAAATCCAGCGGTGAATTGATCCTCGTTTGTGAAGCAGACCCTTTTAATACTAGAACAGCAGAAACAGTGTTCACGCTCATAGTACTGCGCTGTTTGTACACATGAGAAAGCAACACACAGTTGATATTAAATACCCTGTTTTCTCTTTCTAATAATGGCCTGTGAAGCAGCCTTTAAACACTGTAATGCCTCCGCAGCATGTACGGATTTAAAGTGTGATTTGGTTAATTAGCTTGTTTTGACACAGTGTGTGTTTAAATGAGAGTTTATAGGGATCGGTGTGTGAGAACGCTGCTGTCTGAGAGCCTCATGGGAACAAGAGAAGACGGGCCTCTTAAATGCCTTGGATGGTTTTATTTTATAGCAAAACCCCAAACATTCCCCGGTGGTTTAAGGTGCCGATCGGATAGAGTTGTTTTCACTGGCTGTATTGAAGTCCCTCTTTTTTTTTCCTTTTTTTTTTGTCATAGAATTTTTATTGCAAAATTGCACTTTTACATTTTATAGCATTCACAGCTTACCCAACCCTATGATCCCAAACTAAAACAAAAGGACATATGAAAAGGTTCAACTACACATTTAAAAGGGTGATTAAATAAGTAAATAAAATTAAAATATATAGATAAAAAAGAGAAAAAAAAGAAGGAATAAATTGAAATAATACAAATAATAATACAAAACTACTTCTCAAAGTAGTAAAGGAGAAAAAGAGTTATACCTCCCCTCAATCAACCTCCAGGGTACATATATCATTAAAGTAGGTAATAAATTGTTGCCATTTTTCAAAAAAGGATTCCCCCCTGCCTCTAATATTATACTTTACTTTTTCAAGTTTTAAAAAAAAGATTAAATCTTTAAGCCACACTGATATAGAAGGAGGTTGTGGAGAGGTCCAAGATAACAATATCCTGCGCCGAGCAAGCAATGACGCAAATGCCACAACACTACCTTGCTTATTGTTCAGAGGATGACGCCGAGATGGAACACCAAAAATGGCAATTGAAGGGCAGACATCTAATTTGATTTTAAGAACATCAGAGACACTTTCAAAGAAGGAGTTCCAAAAATTCTGCAGTTTGGAACAGAGTGCAAACATATGGCTGAGGTTATAGGGTGAAAGTTTGCATTTTTCACATATGTCGGAAACATTGGGCTATATCTTCGATAGTTTAGTCTTAGAAAGATGAGCTCTATGGACCATTTTAAATTGTATAAAACTAAGTCTTGCACATGACGTGGTAGTGCGTATATTATCTAACACCCTGTGCCAGTAACCATCGTCAAACTTTTGTCCTAATTCCTCTTCCCAAGCACTAGTGATTTTGATATTATAAGAGTTGTCCTTTGACCAGATCAAGTATCATCATGTATATTCGAGAGATAACACCACTCACATGGGGATTTAATCTAAACGCCTCTTCCCATGCAGATTTTGAAGGTAAAGAGGGAAACCCAGAAAACAGGGATGAGGCACAGTGCCTAATTTGAAAGAAAAAAAAAAAAAATGAAATAGGTGAGAAGGAGGTAAGTTGAATGTCAAAGATAAGTTGGAGAAGGTTGCAAAAACATCATTAATGAAAAAATGTTCAAAGCATTTTAGACCCTTCTTTTCCCAGAGAGCGAATGTAGAATCTGTGAAGGAAGGGGGGAAGAGGTGATTATTACATATAGGAGCCATGGTAGAGGCTGAGGTTAATTTGAAATGACGCCAAAATTGATAAAATATTTTGAGAGAGGTACGCACTATTGGATTAGGAGTATAGCGTGACACTGATATAGGAAGGGAGGAAAACACCATAGCAGGAAGGTATGTTGAAATACACGACTTTGCCTCTAATAGACACCATGGCAAATAGGGGGCATGCACCCAAAACATCAGCTTATGAATATTAGCTGCCCAATAATAATGCATGAAGTTAGGTAATGAAAGGCCCCCACTTAGTCGGCTTTTTTGAAGTAAAAATTTAGAAACCCTGGGGGTTTTCCCTGCCCATACAAAAGGGAAGATTAACTGGTCTATGTTTCTGAAGAAAGATTTAGGTAAAAACAAAGGAGCAGACTGAAAGAGGTACAGAAATTTTGGAAGAATGTTCATTTTTACCGTATTTATTCTACCAAGTGGAGACAATGGTAGAGCAGCCCATTTTTGAAAAGCTGACTTCACGCCATTAAGCCAGAATAGGAACGAGTAACATTTACTCCAAGATATTTGAATTTTTAAACCCTCCGAATGAAAGGGAATGTCAGTTTGTTTTATTTTTTGACCAGATTGATTTATGGGTAGGCATTCACTCTTTTGCAGGTTCAGTTTATATCCGGAAAATTTGCCAAAATCATCCAGTAGGTGTATTATTGCAGGGATAGATGTAGATGTACTGGGTCAGTAACATAGAGTAATAAATCATCAGCGTATAGGGCTAGTTTATACTCAATTCCCTTGCGGAGTATACCCTGAAATACAGGAAGTGTTCTAAGTGCTATTGAGAGTGGCTCAATAGCTATGGCAAAAAGTAAGAGGGAGAGAGGACATCCCTGGCGCATACCACGTGAAAAAGTAAAATAATCGGATTTAACGTTATTGGTAAATATGAAAGCTTGAGGTTCCACATATAATAAACGAATCCAAGATATTAATCCATCCCCAAAGCCAAACTCCCTTAACACTCTAAAAAGATACTCCCACTCTATCCTATCAAACGCCTTTTCGGCATCCAAGGAAATTACCACCTCAGAGGACCTACTGCTCTGCTTTGAATATAAAAAATTAAAAAGTGAACGAATGTTAGAAAAGGAATGACGTCCTTTTATAAATCCAGTTTGCTCCTCTGAGATAATACTAGGGAGAATCTTCTCCAAACGAGAGGCCAAAAGTTAGGGGCAAATTTAACAATAGGTCTGTACGAATTACATGATGTTGGGTCCTTCCCTTCTTTAAGCAACAGAGTTATACATGCTTGTCTCAATGTTGTTGGCAATGTACCAACCTCTAAGGATTCCTCAAATATTGCCAAAAGTAAAGGGGCTAATTTATCATGAAATTTCTTATAAAATACGGAAGGAAACCCGTCCGGGCCTGGTGATTTCTTAGATTGCAATGAATTAATTGATTGGTAATTGGGCAGTCAAGTTCAGAAGCTAATGAAGGGTAAACTTTGGGAAAGTCGATACCTCCAAGAAAGTGATTCATCTTATCTGAAATATCAGGAGCTTCAGCTGAGTACAAGGAAGAATAAAAACTTTTAAATGTTGAAATAATTTCTAGAGGGTCTGAGATTAAAGTACCATTAGGCTGCGGGATCTGAGTAATAGAGCGCAAAGCCGCTTGGCTACGCAATTGGTGGGCCAACAGCTGACCAACCTTATCCCCATATTCATAATAATTGCCATGCGCATGCAACAAGAGTTTCTCCGCCTCACCCGTAGATAGTAAGTCAAATTCTGCCTGCAAATTAAGCCTTTGTTTACGTAACTCAGGGGCTGGATTAAGAGCATATTGGCCATCAAGGGCTTGAATATTATCTGATATCTCCTTTTTCTTATTTTTCAGTTTCTTGAAAAGGCTTTAAGGCTTTAAGAGTTTCTCAAAGAAGAGAAAAAGAGATTGAATTGGTTTGGTTAGTGAGGAGAAAATCATATATTGAAGTAGAAATATACTCACAAAATGCTTCATCAGATAAAAGTAAAGAGTTGAACCTCCAAGGCGGACGAGAGATGTGGTACGTGAGTAAAAGAATGTCAAGACTTAAAGGAGCATGATCCGAAATAACAATGGGCAGATATTCTGAATTTACTACGTGGGGAATTAAATAATTATTAATAAAAAAATAATCAATACGAGAAAAAGACTTGTGAACGTGAGAAAAAAATGAATATATTTCTTCGCTGTAGGGTTAAAATGTCTCCACGAATCACATTATAGATATGTATAAATTGGTGACCAATGCACACATTCCTACTGTCTGTTTAAGACGCAGAATACCTTTTGTTGAACCAACGTTGTGCTTCTTGAGGGCAATCAAAGTGAATCTTCTCATTGCCGAGATCTATGAAAAGACGGGCGGGAAATCTGAGAGAGAATCGCACGTTCTTCTCACGCAAGCTGTTCCTCATGGCTGTGAACGCCGCCCTTCTCTTAGCGACGCTGGAGTTAAAGTCAGGGAAGAAGCTGGTTCCAGTTTCCACGTTGAACTACTTTTTCCTTGTCGCGAAAGTAGTGAAACCGCACGATCATCACTCTGGGCCTTAGATTCTCGTGATCACCCGAAGCCGCGGGACCAATACGGTGCGCTCGGTCCAACAGCGGCGGCGTCGGGAAGAGTTCTGATCCAAGCACATCTTGAAAGAACTGTGACATAAACGGAACTGGATCGCTCCCTTCTTCCCGTTCAGGAATGCCAATGATTCGGAGATTGCATCATCGTGAGCGGGACTCCAAGTCCTCGACTTTATCGGTGAGTTCTTTATTAGCCGAGTTTAGCTTTTGCACTGCCTGTTCCAGCGCTACAATGCGGTCACTGTAATCATTCAGGTGCTGATCCAGCTCATCAATATGTCGTCCTTGTGATTCGATGCTCGACTTAAAACTTTCAAAAGACTCAACAACAGGGGCCAGAGCAGAGTCTGCTTTCACCTGTATAGCGATGGTAACTGTCAGCTTGGAGATCAAAGTGATGCAGAGGTTTTCCAAATCCAGGGGTAGCTTGTCGCCATGACTCTCTGTAATACTCGTTGACGATTTAGGCTTTCACTGTCTTTCAGAAGCCATAGATCCTTTCTGGCTACAATCATAATTCGAGTGGGTGAAAATGAAGGCGCAAGGTGCCTAAAAATAATTCGGGTTGCCTGAAAAAATACAGCTAGTACTAATATTTAAGCTTTTCTTCTAAGAATGGCAACGTGAAAATTGTCAGATTGTTTAGAAAGTAACAGCACACAAAACACATGATTTGAGGAATCATTCACTCCAACCTAATTAGTAAGTATGAGCTCTAATAATAGTGATGCCTTAGTTAATTAAAATAAAGAAAACTATAAAATTGCACTGAATTACCAATCAATTAATGAGTATATCAGGGTTATGGATGTATTTTAACTAGGGCTGTCAAGCGTTTAAAATTTTTAATCTAATTAATTATCTGATGTGCAGATTAATTAATTAATCGCAAATTAATCACACATCAAATTTGGCTGAGAAATTACCCCCAAAAGATAATTTAAAGTCATTATTGTGTTAAATGAGAAGAGCATTAAATATACATTACAAAAATTTCATTAAATTTTTTTCAGAAGCTGCATCTGAATTGGTATTTAGATACATTTATAGACCAAAACAGTTTGGTTACCATCATTCTTCAAAATATCTTATTTTATGTTATGCAAAAGAAAGAAAGTGAGTAAATGTAAATAAACAGAATTTTAATTTTTGGGCAAACTATCCCCAAAATATAAAATTATTATTTTTTAATGAAGCGATACTCCTAAATAAGAAACAAAACTGCCAGTATTCAACAGCCCTACTTTTAACCCTTGTATTATGTTACAATTATGGATATGATCGTTATGTTATTGGTCAAATTGGATTCACTACAATTCACTTAAAATCACACTAGCAAAACAAAAGAAAAATCAGGTAAAAACAGTAAACCTTTAACATTAATACTCCTCACACATTACAAAGAAGTAAACATTAAAACTATATTTAACAACTATTTTTGTAAACATTTGTTTTTCACAAAATTATTATTATAAATTGTTACTTATTATAATAATATAATAATAATAATTAATATAAACTAAAATCAATTTTTAAAATATTTTAACTAATTTTAAACATGATTTTTGCTAAATTATGATTATTTATAATAATAATATTATTATAAATTATTATTATTGTTCTTATTAATTACTATTATAAACGAAATAAATACATTTTGTGTGCTTTCCTGAAGCTCAAACTGTAGCACATGGCATTGGGTTGGATGCACAGCAAAATTCACATGCATGAACTGATAAACATTCAACACAACATTTCTTTGAATAAAAGCATCCGCCAAATGCATACATGTAAATAACCTCAGAGGTTAGTTGAGAAACTGACATAACAAATAACATTTTTTTTTATTTTATTTTGATCTACGCAGCTGCTTTTAACCATAAAATTTGCTGATCAGATTGACCCGCAAACATCACAATTGTACACACATTCCACAACACCTCAGAGTGTCGAAACTCTGCAGGCATGTTCATGACCCTAAATGAGGAATAGTCACACAATTTAGAGAAAAACATCCTAGGTTAATCAGTATTTCTGACAACTCAAAAATGTGTTCACGTCAAAATCACCTGGAATATAATGTAAGGGTTAAAAATAAAAAAATAAAAACCACACCAAATTGCTCACCTTAAACACAGTAACCACTTTGAATTCAAGTGTGTGTGTTGAGTAATGTGGCCTCAATTAGACAAAATTGTGGAAACTGTAATTGAGGAGATAAGTTGTGTGAACAAGTCACAGGAATCAGTGCAGACCTCTATGGAAGCTTGTTTCCGCCACTGAATAAACAAATAAAATTTATCTCGCAATTCTGAGAATTGTGAGATATAAAGTTGCAATTGCGAGTTATAAAGTCAGAATTGTAAGTTATAAATTCGCAATTGTGTGTTATAAAGTCAGAATTGCGTGATATCAAGTCACAATTGCGTTATAAAGTCAGAATTGCGAGTTATAAAGTCAGAATTGTGAGTTATAAATTTGCAATTGCGTCTTATAAAGTCAGAATTGTGATATATAAGCTCGCAATTCTGAGAAAAAAGTCACTTTTTTCCCCTCAGAATTGGACTTTATAACTCGCCATTGCAAGTTTATATCTCACAATTCTGAAAAAAGAAGTCAGAATTGCGAGAAAAAAAGTCAGAATTGCAAGTTTGTCTTGCAATTGTTACTTTATAACTCGCAATTCGGACTTTATTTCTCGCAATTGTGAGTTTATATCTCGGAATTCTGACTTTATATCTCACAATTCTGATGTTATAACACGCAATTGCAACTTTATATCTCGCAATTGTGAGAAAAGAAGTCCGAATTTTGAAATGTAAACTCGTAATTGTGAGAAAGAAAAAGTCGCAATTACTTTTTTTTATTTGTTATTTAGTGGCGGAAACAAGCTTCCATAGACCTCTAATTAGTGGTGCACGCTAAATCTAAAGCATCTCTATTACTATTACTTGTGGTTAGTGATGACATGAATGATTCCTTATGAATCATGAGGAGAGCTGTGCTGTTATTTTGTTACCATTTTCACCTGCTTAATCAAGTGAAAAAATCCCACAGACGCACATTGAAGGAGGAACCCGAGTCACATCTACAGACTAGAAGATCTTTGACAACCTAAGAACTGCATAGCAATGCTATGGCATCGTGGCGGCAAGTTTTGCATGTGTGTGTTTGTGTCCTTAACAGGCAGAGAGGATTGTGGGAACAGAACTGACAATGAAGCCACAGATGTGATCTGTCTGTAGTACAGAATCACAGGTTTTATTTACTTACTTACACTCTTAAAATGGTTCCATAAAGAATTTTTGACATCAATGGAATCTTTCCGTTCCACAAAAGGTTCTTTTAAGAACTTTTCACTGAAAGGTTTTAGGGGGAACTAAAAATGGTTGTTTAATTGCATCGCTTTGGAAAAAAACCATTATTTGTCAGAATGTATGTTCTCATTTCAGAACTTTTGATGCACTTTTGATGCATTCAATGTTTTGAGCCATTTTTTAAGATTACTTTGGTACTCGCATGCTGTCCTTGTATTTCTGTCTAAATACGAGTGTTCTGGTAGCCGTGTATAAGGTTTCTGCCATTAAAGGAGTCTGGTGTGTTTCATGACATGAGAAAACCCATCATGACCCTCTTGCCATAAGCAACAGTAGAAAAGACAAAACCATTAGTCGAAATCGTTCAAATGAAAACATCTCGGTGTCGGCATAAGCTCTGATAGCTCTGAATATGACAGGTAAATGCGTCACCGTTTATGTATTTTGACATTGATAAAACTCCAGGAGAGAATCAAGGGAATCGTATGTGACAGACAGTGAGGTTAACCAAAGCCAAATGCTGATCTTTTGCCACTTCGCAAAATGTTTTTAGGTTTTTAAGTGAGCAAGCCCTGTGTTGAAGTGAGCTGGTCATGAAAAGGATTTTGAATTTCAGCTGTAACTCGACATGAAGTGGCATTTGCAGCCTGTTTTACTTCTGTTATGTATTTATGATAAAAATAAGATATTCAAAATGTGCACTTAAGGAAAGATTATTAAGACAAACATCTTGTTTTGTTTGAGGAAACAAAAAAATTCATGCACTGATAAAATGGTTTAGAATAAAACCAGGAACATGCACTCATCTGTTTTGAGTTACGGCTGCACTTCTCCAAGCGTGTTTTGAGACGTCTTTTATGTTGTGACAATGCCCAGTCAGTCCAAAAATATACCTGTGACTTGTGTCCCAGACTCTCTTCGTGCAGAAGTAACTGAGTTGAAGTGTGAATTAGCTCATTCAGACAGAAACAGAGATGCATTTATCTCTCCGCCTGCTTTATGGCCAGTGGAATGGCAGGTCACTTCTTCCATTAAACGATTCTCGAAGAACGAGCATTTGACAGTTTCTCGGGGTTTCCACGGCGCTGGCTTGGTGGGAGATGTTCATTTTGGATTCATTTGGACAGAGTGTTTTATGGCTTTATTCCCCACGGCCTGAGAGCACACTTGCATGTTTGTGCTTCTTGAAGTTGTAAATAGATAAATCGTATGTAGTGATTTAGTAGCTGCTTTAATTCAAAGAGACTTTCAGAACATTTTTGTTTCAGATTCAGTCCTGCTGGAGTATCCTGAGGATAACAGCTCTGCTGAAGGACATAAGAGTGATAGTTCATGGTTTGCTATAAAGGTAGATAGATAGATAGATAGATAGATAGATGCTATATAGATAGAACGATAGATAGAAAGATAGATAGATAGATAGATAGATAGATGCTATATAGATAGAACGATAGATAGAAAGATAGATAGATAGATAAAGACCCTTTTGTGCAATGGAAATATTTCATGAATATTAAAAGTTTTTCATGGAACCATCAAATATGTCATTTTTCTTTTAAAACATGTTTTATTTATTTATTTAATTAATTATTATTAAATTATTATTGTATGTATTACATGTATTCATCCCAAACCATCATGGTATGGACGCCACGGTTCGGTTCATACAGTCAGACGACGAATACAGTCAGTCACAGCCGATTCACACTCCAGTCCAGAAGGGGGCGCGCACGGTAATGCAACGCTGTTTGCTAAACGCCACAACAGGAAAAAGCACGGAAGAAGAAGAACAGGTGATCTAGGGCTGCGTTCCACTCCAGTTTTAGACACGCACTCGCGAACTTCCCTAAGCACTTCCCCTTGGGGGAATCCCTGCCGCCATTTTGAAGTGCATTCCACTTCGTGAAGTGGATGTGGGAAGTTTATATGGACAGGCCCTTGCTCCCTCAATTTTGACCGAGGGAGCGAGTCTACTTCATATGTACACTTCAGGCAGCTCCATAACCCACAATGCAACACGAGTGTTAAATTAACTCCATAGCGGATTCCAAGTGATCAAGGGCTTAGGACGTTCCAATTCAGCCCATTGCAAAGGTTCTGCCAGTAGTGGGCACTCATGCAACATAAGCAATGACGTACATCCGAGTCAACGAGACAGAGGGAAGGTCATAAAAAAACCAACTGGAACGCAGCCCAGATATGCATGTAATCTCTCAATCAGTGTTTCAACTGCAGAAAGACATCAATAAAACAGCTTGAGAATAATATCTCACGTTTACCTCAGGCAAGTCATTCAGTGTCCACACCATGTTAGTTCACTAGAGAAATGAACTCTAGAGGGGAAATATATGCACTATATTAGCTTATATATTCATTATATTTACTTTATATGTTAGTAATGTCTGAATTACTTCATATATGTTTAAATAAATTTGTCATGAAACAAGTTATGACAGTAACTGTGTAAATGATTATGTTTCACAAATGAATTGGAGTAATAATTTTATAATTAGATTTAGAAGTTAATGCAAAACCTGCCTTATGTGCAATTGACATGTTTTTTTGGAGTGTTGATTATTATATCTAAAAATAAATAGCATCTGAATTTAATAGTTTGGGCTCTGTTGTTAATTGTAACCTTTAATATTATAGTAATGTGTAAGAAAGGGCTCCCTGTATATAGTTTACAGCATTAGCTGAGATAGATTTTTTTTATCTTTAAGAAAATGTTAATTATAATTAAATTTATTTAAAGAGACACAGTTTGTTCAATAAACCACTTTTAATTAAAAAAAAAGAAAAAAAAAAAAATGTTTAGTTTTCTCCTCCATTGTACCGAACCCGTACCGAACCATGACTTCAATAACGAGGTACATACCGAACCATCATTTTTGTGTACCGTTACGGACAGATGGATAGATAGATAGATAGATAGATAGATAGATAGATAGATAGATAGATAGATAGATAAAGAACCTTTTGTGCAATGGAAAGATTTCATGGATGTTAAAAGTTTTTCATGGAACCATCGAGTGTGTCATTTTTCTTTTAAAACATGTTTTATTTATTTATTTAAATAATAATAATAATTATTATTATTATTATTTATTTTTATCACTGTGATGTTTAGAAGTCATGCCAATAAATTATTTTAAATTATTATTATTATTATTATTATTGTCCTTGTTGTTAATCACCTTATTTTAATTTAATTGTATTTTTTTTTATTATGATGATGGTTAAATATTGTTGTTGTTGTTATTATTCTTGTTTTCCTTTTTATTTTCTCGTCAGTGCAATATTTAACAATTGTGTATGTATAACAATAATGCCAGTAAAGTCTAAAGTAAAGTAAAGTTTAAATAAAAAATTGAGATGGATAAATTCTACCCAAAGAGCGCGTGCGTGAGGAGGCCGACAGGGGGTGTCGCTTCTTCAAACCCCTGAACGCCTCCAGCCACGCCTCCCTCTTTCTCCCTCTCTCTGAGCTCTGAGAGGAGGTGTCGGGGAATCTCCTGCAAACAAACTCGCGTTCAAAAAAAAAAAAAAAAAAAAAAAAAAACCGGAGCCGATGTATTACATCACAGGGCCGCGCGTGTATATATCAGAGGCGCGCGCGTGAGAGAGAGGCATTCCCAGAGGTTTGGCTCGCGGCGAGAAGGACACGCAGATGCGTCGCGCGCGGGACTTTCAAGCGTGATGCTGCGAATGCATTTAACAGCCTTGGTGAAAACCAGCAGCTTTGGGCAAGACGTGGAGACTTTAAGACACCGAGTTTTGACGCACATGTGAAATATAAGCGATATGGACGGTGTCTGAGCGCTCGAAACTCTCACGCACTTCGGATTTGCTTTGGATAAAGTTCTCATCTCTGTCTGGAGGTTTTCACTTCGAGTGCCGTTCGAACACTTTCCCGCATCATCATGGATCTCCAGCAGTGTTTGGTGTCCGCGTACCTGCTGCTGGTGTCTTTCGCTCAGTGTCAGCACTATTACCTCCTCAGACCCATCCCGAGTGACACTTTACCCCTGCTGGAGCTGAAGGAGGACCCCGACCCCATCTACGACCCGCGGGAGAAGGATCTAAACGAGACCGAGCTGAGAAGCGTGCTCGGAGACTTTGACAGCCGCTTCCTCTCCATCACCCCTCCTCAGGACCGCTACACGGGCAACGAGGACCTGGACGAGCTGGACCTCCAGCAGAACCCCGCCGGACTGATGCCCAAAGACATCAAGAACCTGGACTTTGACGTGCAGTGGGGCAAAAAGCGCAAAGCCAGTAAGAAGCTGAAGCGCAGGCTGCAGATGTGGCTGTGGTCCTACTCCTTCTGCCCGGTGCTGTACGCGTGGAACGACCTGGGCTCGCGCTTCTGGCCGCGGTTCGTCCGCGCGGGGAGCTGCTACAGCAAGCGCTCTTGTTCGGTTCCCGAGGGGATGGTGTGCAAACCGGCCAAATCCACGCACATCACGCTCCTGCGGTGGAGATGCGTTCAGAGGAGAGGCGCGCTTAAGTGCGCGTGGATACCGGTGCAGTATCCCATCATAACTGAGTGCAAATGCTCGTGCGCCAACTGACCGACCGCTAATGGACATCATTCATAAAGACTTTGATCTGATGTATGTATGTTTCTGGACTCTCATCTGAAACATATTTATGGACATAAGCTGAGCTGATACATATTGCTGGACTTAAATTATGGAAAACTGCTCTGATAATTATTAATGTACAAAATTTAATCTGATGTTTTTCTGGATTTCAGTTTTAAAAACTCTGCTCTGATGCATATTTCTTGAGAAACAAAACATTATAGAAAATCGAATCTGATTCATATTTCTGGACTTAAGTTATGAAAAAATGCTTTATTTTGTATTTTGGTAACACTTTATATTAACTTTAAGTCATTAACGAACAAAATGTTGAACTGATCGAAGTCATATATATATATATATATATATATATATATATATATAGTGTCGCATAAGTATATGGTAACATTTGAGCAATTGTTTGAATGTAAACTGTAAAGAAAGAATTGTTGGTTTAACTTAAAAAAGTAAGTTACCTGGTTGCCTTAAAATTTTGAGTTCATTGAAATTAAAAATTTGCGTTAATACAATGAAGGCGATTTGTTTCAACAACAGAAACTCAAAATATTATGTTATCTGAACCACATTAATTATTGAAGTTGATTTGACAAAAGAAAAAAATGTTATGATAACAAATCATGAAAATATTTTTTTACAGTGTACTAGTTGACAGTTTGTTTATGCGTTATGTAATATAATACTGACTGTTAATGTAAGTTATTATAAAGTGTTCCCTTTTATTTTTTTATGCACTATCATGTGTATGAATGTATTGTATGTATATGTCGTGCCATCATGTAATGATCTAGCTACTTGTAAAAAGCCAGTATTATGTGTATTATCCAGAGTCTACTGTATTTGTGGAAAATATTGGTTAACGTTGTATTTATATTGCGGAGAACGGCTGTGGAGCCGTTCGAGATGTTTTATAAGGTTTTCCACGCCGATGTGACGACCTCAAAATTTATTATGGATTTTTTTAATGTCTCGCAGCTGTGACAGCTGCTTTCTGACAGTGATTTATCCTGTAAATTAAGATTAAGAACTGTTATTTATTCTTTATATTCAGATAATAAAATATCAGTGAAAACCCATAACAAAAACGGCACATCTGAGCTTTTGTTTCAAAAGTCTTTGTTTCTTTTCATGACGCCTGTGAAGAAACTTCAAAGAGATTCTCCTAATTTACCATGAAATATTCTCACCTGGCTTAAGGGCCTCGTAACCAGGCAACCACCAGTGATGCTCTCAGGGGCCCATGTTGGGGTTTGCTCGCACTTTATATTAATTTTTATTACATATAATAATTACCAGACCACTACAATTCAAATGCATATAAATTGAAACCTATATATATATATATGGGCCATTCTACAGAATTGGTGCAAACTGCTGTCCCACAACCAAAAAACACATTTAAAAAACATTTAAGTATTAAAATTTTTGATGTTTACTAAGATCCTTCTGTTATCTATTGAATCCCACAATAAAATTTAAAATATCAGTAAGCTTAATATATATAAAATCATCATTTATTGGGTACATTCAATTAGGAGGTGGCTGTCCTGAACCCATTTCAACTTGTGAAAATGATATTGAAATAATTTTTGCTATTTTTTCCATTGTTTATATATATATATATATATATATATATATATATATTTTTTTTTTTTTTTTTTTTTTAAAGTTAAGTTAAAAAAATATTTATTTTATATTTTATTTTTAAATCATGAAACTTTATGTAATACAATGTGTCCCACATTTTCATGTTTGATCAGGAAATATTCCTGTGTCCCTCCCTCTCACAGCCTCTCTTTCATAGTAGATAGGTACCATCATATTGAGTTAAATGTGTTCAAAAGTCTGAAAATCTGTGTGTAACTTTAAGGAATGTCACTACCAAACACCTTTTTTTCTGCAATTAAGCAAACTTTTTTGAGTGTTATTCCATAAAATGTAGTTTTTATGTGTGTACAACTTGTCAGAACTGTGCTAGCTAACCATGTGCTGATTAGCATCTTTGAGCTAGGCACAAAAGTATCTAAAATTGTCACTACCGAAACATGTGGTGAAGTTTCGCTTATGACGTTACTGTTTTTTGAGTGTTATCCGATAAAATGTAGGGTTTTTTTTCTGTGTACAACTGTTCAGAACTAACCATGTGCTGATTAGCATCTTTGAGCAAGGCTCAAAACTTTCTAAAATTGTCACTACCGAAACAGTCACGGCTGAAACATGTGGTGGCGTTTCGGTTGTGACATCATTGTTTTTTGGGTGTTATTTGATCAAATTTAGTTTTTATGTGTGTATAACTGTTCAAAACTGTGCTAGCTAACTATGTGCTGATTAGCATCTTTAAGCTAGGCTCAAAAGTATCTAAAATTGTCACTACCGAAACAGTCACAACCGAGACATGTCATCATTGTTTTGGTAGTGACAAAAGGGAACACATAATCATTTATTTGGGGGAAATACATTTTTTTTAGTACAGTTATGCAAATCATTAGTGTTTTAGTAGTATTTTAGTATGTGAGGTAAAATTCTGTAATGTGATGTGGTCGCCAGCCACCAACACAATACTGTACCGAAAATGTGCAGTCACGACCAAAACATGGGATGTTTTGTCAAAAATAAAGTATATTGAATTATCATCTAAGATGTTATTATAGTGTTTGGTTCAATGTATATTCAAACTAATGAATCCTTAACCTGCTGAAATCAGTATGATAAACTTTATGCCTTTTACAAAGAAAGATTGGATTCAAAATACTATCAACAAATCTCATAAATTACACTTGAAATATTGTTAAAATTGTAATTGTTATTGATTTACCTGTGAAAACTTAAAAAAAAAAAAAAAAAAAAGCAAAAAAATATATTTACAAGGTAGATGTAAACAAAATCTTAATAGGTCAATGTAAGCCTTCTTATTAAATTATTTTTCATTGTGTTTCGGTAGTGACACATTTGGGGAGAGGAAAAATATTCCAAAACGTTCTGAAAATACAATATGAGAATTAACTGCACAATTACTAGAAATGTGTACCTTGGATATTATACAATTTGCATACAATGCAATTCTGTAAAATGGCCCATATATATATATCCAATTTGTTTCAATCTCATACATTTTAACATCACATCATCATCATTACATTTAAACTGTTGATCTGTCAAGGATGTTTGCTAATGACTTATTAATGGAAGTCATAATGAAGTGTTGGCTGAGATTATGTGATGCACGTTTCAGCAGACGGACCTTCTAAAGTAGATTAACTGCATTTTATGCATCAATTAATTCAAACAATTCTTAACATTCACAGCCAGTGGTAATTTGCTTATTTCATCTCGTTAAAGCCTCTCTGGGTCCGTTTGCTGCCAGCTAACGGGGTTAAGGGTTACAACAAATATGTAATGTACCTAATGGAGCGAGCATCTAAACTTTCTCACATCACGGGTGTTAACAGAGCTGACGCGTCGTGCTAATGAGCGCGTTAGTTCGCAGTCTGTAAAAACCGCAGCTTATCTGATAAGCGCAGTTGCAGTGAAAATAGCTCTTTATCTCAAGTGCTTTGCATTCAAGCTTTTATTGTGGGGTGGAGATGCATGATGACTCTCATTGAAAACCTGTTAACATCTACTGTAACATCCTGAACGGATGATGGGCAGATAAAGCGCGAGGTCTGGAACAGCTGGAGAGCATCTCTCTCTCATGTGACCCGGCCCGACTGCCACCCGCCCATTTGCGGCCCCGCAGGAGGGCCGCCCTCCCTCCGAGAGCATGGAGCCAGTCTAACAGAGGAATAAACCCTGCCAAACAGCCCTCATAAAGAGCATCAAATACAGCTCTGTTTACCCCTGCAGAACAGCGCTTTATCCAAACACACCGCTGATTAGGACACCGTTACGGCAGCTTGCATGGGCAAACTAATCACACAGGGCTTCGTTTAAATGGATGTGTGCTGGCCAAAGGCTATTGAAGGCCTCGGGTTTGGAGATGTCAGACTGAAATAAAGGGTCTTTATTGGCATCAATGGTTCCATAAAGAACCTTTAACATCTATGGAATCTTTCCACTGCACAAAAAGTTCTTTCTAGTGGAAAAGGTTAAAATGTTGGAACCGTCGTTTTTAAGACTTAACTTCTATGTGAGTGTCAGATTGTCACTCTTAAAAATCAAGGTTCTTTATTGGCATTGGTGGTTCCATGAAGAAACTTTAACATCCATAGAATCTTTCCATTCAACAAAAAGTTCTTTATAGTGGAAAATGTTCTTTAGATTATTAAAATGTTCTTCACACTGAGAAAAAAAAAAAGTTTGTTGAAGAACTGTTTTCTGAAAGTTCTCCTATGACATCGCTTGACATTTTGGTTGAAAATTGTCAAATCGTCACTCTTAAAAATTAAGGTTCTTTATTGGCATTGATGGTTCCATGAAGAAACTTTAACATCCATGGAATCTTTCCATTCCACAAAAGGTTCTTTATAGTGGAAAAATGTTCTTTAGATTATAAAAATGTTCTTCACACTGAGAAAAATAATGGTTCTTTTAAAAACTGTTGATTGAAAGTTCTCCTATGATATCGCTTGACATTTTGGTTGAAAAGGTCAAAATGTCACTCCTAAAAATAAAGTTTTTTTATTGGCATTGATGGTTCCATAAAGAACCTTTAACATCCATGGAATCTTTCCATTCCACAAAAGGTTCTTTATAGTGAAAAAATGTTATTTAGATTATAAAAATGTTCTTTACACTGAGAAAAATAATGGTTCTTTTAAAAACTGTTGACTGAAAGATTTTTCTTTGACATTGCTGCAAAAAAAAATAAAAAAAAATAAACATTTTGGAACTTTCGTTTTTGAGAGTAAACTTGTGTAAGAGTGTCAGATTGTCACTCTTAAAAATCAAGGTTCTTTATTGGCATTGATGGTTCCATGAAGAACCTTTAACATCCATGGAATCTTTCCATTCAACAAAAAGTTCTTTATAGTGGAAAATGTTCTTTAGATTATTAAAATGTTCTTCACACTGAGAAAAAAAAAAAGTTTGTTGAAGAACTGTTTTCTGAAAGTTCTCCTATGACATCGCTTGACATTTTGGTTAAAAATTGTCAAATCGTCACTCTTAAAAATTAAGGTTCTTTATTGGCATTGATGGTTCCATGAAGAAACTTTAACATCCATAGAATCTTTCCATTCCACAAAAGGTTCTTTATAGTGGAAAAATGTTCTTTAGATTATAAAAATGTTCTTCACACTGAGAAAAATAATGGTTCTTTTAAAAACTGTTGATTGAAAGTTCTCCTATGATATCGCTTGACATTTTGGTTGAAAAGGTCAAAATGTCACTCTTAAAAATAAAGTTTTTTTATTGGCATTGATGGTTCCATAAAGAACCTTTAACATCCATGGAACCTTTCCATTCCACAAAAGGTTCTTTATAGTGAAAAAATGTTATTTAGATTATAAAAATGTTCTTCACACTGAGAAAAATAATGGTTCTTTTAAAAACTGTTGACTGAAAGATTTTTCTTTGACATTGCTGCAAAAAAAAATTAAAAAAAATAAACATTTTGGAACTTTCGTTTTTGAGAGTAAACTTGTGTAAGAGTGTCAGATTGTCACTCTTAAAAATCAAGGTTCTTTATTGGCATTGATGGTTCCATGAAGAACCTTTAACATCCATGGAATCTTTCCATTCCAAAAAAAGGTTCTTTATAGTGGAAAATGTTCTTTAGATTATTAAAATGCTCTTCACACTGAGAAAAAATGGTTCCTTGAAGAACTGTTCTCTGAAAGTTCACCTATGACATCACTTGACATTTTGGTTGAAAATTGTCACTCTTAAAAATTAAGGTTCTTTATTGGAATTGATGGTTCCATGAAGAACCTTGAACATCAATGAAGCCTTTCCTTTCCACAAAAGGTTCTTTATAGTGGAAAAATGTTCTTTAGATTATAAAAATGTTCTTCACACTGAGAAAAATAATGGTTCCTTTAAAAACTGTTGATTGAAAGTTCTCCTATGACATCACTTGACATTTTGGTTGAAAATTGTAAAAATGTCACTCTTAAAAATAAAGTTTTTTTTATCGGCATTGATGGTTCCATAAAGAACCTTTAACATCCATGGAATCTTTCCATTCTTTATAATGGAAAAAGGTTATAAAAATGTTCTTCACACTGAGAAAAATAATGGTTATTTTAAGAACTGATCACTGAAAGCTTCTTCATCTCTGAAAGGTTCTTCTTTAAAAACATTTTGGAACCTTTATTTTTAATAGTGAACTTCTATATGTAAGATTCAAATGTAAAATAACCACTGCATGTTTTATGTATTTGGTTGAAAATTGTCCAGTTGTCAGTCTTGAAAAAATAAAGGTTCTTCCATGCTTCTTCTAAAGAACCATTTTTTGGATGTATAGGGTTCTTGCGCCGCTGTATGGTTCTTTAGGGATTCATTGCGTGCTTGATGTTTCATTTTAGGTTCTTCAGATCAGTGTTTTGCTGTCTAGGTTCTTGCAATTCTAAATAATTGGCGGTTAAAACATACTTTTAACTGGAAGCTTTACTTTTAGGAGTGTTTACAGTTATCTAGTGAACCTTTCAAATTATTCACAATCAAACACAATTTGTTACAAAACATAACCAATGCCGTTTTTTTTTTTTTTTTTTGTCATTGACGTTAACAAGTTTGAATTTGAATTTTTGGTTGAACTAACTTTATTTTAGAATATACATTCATCATTTAATTAAGAGGACAGTCAGTCACACATGCTAGCAGTGAAAAGATGGACACATCTACCCAATGTAGTTTTCCACACGTTATAATGATATTAAAGTGATAAAACTCTGAAAAAATACAAATGGAAATCTGGAAGTCTCTTATATTAAAGCTTCTTCCAGCTCCACTTGTGTTCACAATTAAGTATTTGTCTACAAAACTTCAGATCAAGCATTTAACAGAAGCCTTCAGATCAAAAGATGTAAACATTTGATTAGTAGCGCATGATTGGAATACTGAATCTGATGCCACATTCACCAGTATTCTGCTCAAAAGCATCATTTGCGTGTGTTGAGATGCGCTCTGACTTGATGGCGAGCCAGCCGCTGTTATCAGAGTGAAATACTGCGTTTGTACTGCGTCTGAAATGACACTGTGCAGCGTGACGGCAGGGGTCGCAGCGATCAGTCCCCGCGGCGACCTCTCTGTCCGAGCTGGGAGGGGGCGGCGGGGCTTCGGCTCCTGCACGGTGGCCCCCAGGTACCAGCAGGGCCCTCTGTTTAACGGAGAGGCAGGCGTTCGTAAACCCTGCGGGAGATGGACTGTGATTTATACACTCATTCTCTCATATATCTCTGTCCTCTTGTGTTCTCTTGCAGTAGATGCGGTCACTTAAACATAGGATGAGTTTGGAGTGCTATACGACATGCTGTTTTTGAAAGAAAATAGTATGCAGTATTGTGCTCAGTGTGGATACGTTGAATTTACTTAACTTTTTTATGTCAAGAGGTTCCACTTAACTGGATTATGTTGCATTTAATTAACGTTATTTATTTCAGTAAACTTAAGTTTATTACATAAGGTTAATTCAGTGTCATTTAGTTTATAATGGATGGAGGCACTTTCTTGAGCTTCATACTCGTTGGTCCCATTCAGTGCCATTATAAAGCTTGGACGCGTCAGGATATTTATTAATATAACTCAGATTGTGTTCATCAGAAAGAAGAAAGTCATATACATCTAGGATGGCTTGAAATTTTCATTGTAAAGTGAACTAATCCTTTAAGCAGACAGTATACTAATACTCTAATGAGAGTAAGTTGACATGTAGTTGCAAAATTACTCATAGTTAGTAGAATGTCTAAATTGGACCATCAAAATAAAGTGTTACCATTGAAATTTAATCGGAAACCCTGAGCAATGAAAGAGCAGACGTGCATGACAGAAGCTGCTCATATTTATCATAGATGTGTTGATGTGTATGTCTGCTCTGATATCTCTCCAGCAGAACTGTCTCGTTTCTTAATATGGACACGGCGCTGTCTTCGGCAGACGTTCGCAGTCTGTTCCATCTCTTCTCTTAAGCGCGCGGCTTGACCAGTGTCAAGAGTCTCCGTATCTCTGCGGCTTTAGGAGACGCTCCAAACATGTTTCTGCTGCGGTCGCAGACCCACTTTGAGTGATAACGGCACTTTGTCTTCTTAATGCTGCGGAATGAAAGGGCCGTTCTGTCATAAAATCCTCTCCACTAACCCAAAGCTCTGTCCCGGGTCAGTGACAGGACGATTGAACGCAGACCGCTGACATGAAGACATCCGTTTAAAGACATGGAATGACATTTTATCAGTCTTCAGTCGAAATGCAGCACTGTCATTTCAAGTTAATATACTGACACTCCCAGAAGAAAATGTGCTTTTTTATAGCTCTGTAGACTTAACCCTTAAATGCATGAATGTTTCGCCAATCATTAAAGGGTTAGTTTGCCCAAAAATGAAATTTCTGTCATTAATTACTCACCCTCATGTCGTTCCACACCCGTAAGACCTTCGTTCATCTTCAGAACACAAATTATGATATTTTTGATGAAATCCGACAGTTCTCGGACCCCTCCATAGACAGCAATTTAATTACCACATTCAAGGCCCAGAAAGTTAGTAAAGACATCGTTAAAAAAGTCAACGTGACTGCAGTGGTTCAACCTTAATGTTATGAAGGCGACGAGAATACTTTTTTGCGCAAAAACAAACAAAAATAATGACTTTATTCAACAATTTCTTCTCTTCCATGTCAGTCTCCTACGCTGTTTACGTTGTAAACACAGTGCGGCGCTTTTATTGTTGAATAAAGTCGTTATTTTTGTTTAGTTTTTGTGCACAAAAAGTATTTTCGTTGCTTCATAACATTAAGGTTGAACCACTGTAGTCACGCGGACTATTTTAACAATGTCTTTACTAACTTTCTGGCCTTGAATATGGTAATTAAATTGCTTTATAAAAAATGAAACGAACTGTAATACAATACTGTAGCCACTAGATGTCTATATTAAGTAAAAGTACTTTAATGATATTGCTTTTTACTTAACTTTATTTACATACGTGACATTGAAGGAATCCAGAAGTAATCAGATTACTTTCACATTGTGGTGTTTGGATTACGTTATTGAATACTTTTTTTTTATGAAGTAATTTGTAACTGTAACGGAATACATTTGAAAAGTAACCCTCCCATCCCTGTCTATATCTAACACGGATGGATCTCTACCTGTTGCGATAATATAAAACTCTCCTGATATTAAAGTATATACAGAAGAATAAAATAAAGCATATTTTGTTTCCTCTTAGAGCTTGGAAGGGTTCAGTTTGAGCAGATGTTTTATACCATCATCACTGTCCTCGTCAGAGCTCATTTCCCAGTACATTCAGCATCTGGCTCATATTCACCATCTCAAACATATTCTCAAAACTATCATTTTCAACATCTTCAAAATCGATATTTTGATCGCTGACAGCTTCTTCACCAGATCCATCATCAGGTGACAGTGGCACTAATATTTGATTGCGTTCAGTACAATCGCTGAGCCATTTCAAGTTTTCCTTATATTACTTCCTATTCTTTTGTTTTCTGCCTGCAGTAACTATGAGTGAAATGTCACTTTATCATTGTGTATCAGACACCTTGTGGAATAAAGGTGAATTGCACTTATTCAGTCATCAAAGATTCAATTATTGTTGTGCAGAAAAAAATATACTTATACTGTTACACACTTCGGCTCATTAGCGAACCTATACAATTGTTACAAAAAATGAATGGGAAAACAGGCATTCTTTTATAATTTTAGTTCTTTTCTTGTTATATTGTTTATAATGAATTGATTGAGGAATACTAAGAAGATTGATGTCTAACTTTAAAAAAACGAATGAGGAGCAGGATAGTGAATGATGTCCCGGGGTCACTAAAGACCCGAGGTATGCGTTTAAGGGTTAACGGACTTCATGGACTTACTTTACATCACCACTGGTAATGGCTTGATCCAAATAGGCTTTTGATCTCATTTCTGTTCTCAGACCATAAATATAATGACTGAAAAAAATCCAACACTGATAACTATGAATCAAGCCAGTGCATTTCCTTATTTTTGGCAGAATAGCTGGGTTGTTTTTTAGGATAGAAGTCTCATTAGTGCTGTATATTCTTTGAAGTTTCAAGGACACAAGATGATAATGAGAAAAACGCACATTAGCCGGTGGACACTCCTCTGAACTGTGATAGCAAATGATAAAGCTGTTTTTTTGAACATGTAGCATTGAACTTTCATGGCATTTCACTGAAATATATCACACAAGAGTGAATATATTTACTGGTATATGTACTATATATGAATATACAGTGGTGGTCAGAATTATTGGCACCCTTGGTAAATATGAACAAAGATGACTATAAAAATAAATCTGCATTGTTTATCCTTTTGATCTTTAATTCATAAAATTAGCAAAAATCTAACCTTTCATTGAAGGAAAAGAATTGAAAGTGGGGGGAAAATCACATTATGAAATAAATGTTTTTCTCCAAAACACATTGGCCACAATTATTGGCACCCTTTTATTCAATACTTTTTGCAATCTCCTTTTGCCAAGATAATAGCTCTGAATCTTCACCTATAATGCCTGATGAGTTTGGAGAACAACTGACGAGATCAGAGACTATTCCTTCATACAGAATCTCTCCAGATCCTTCAGATTCCCAGCTCCATGTTGGTGCTTCTTCTCTCCAGTTCATTCCACTCATTTTCTTTAGGGTTCAGGTCAGGGGACTGGGATGGCCATGGCAGAAGCTTAATTTTGTGCTCAGTGACACATTTTTGTGTTGGTTTTGATGTTTGTTTTGGATCATTGTCCTGATGGAAGATCCAACCACGGCCCATTATTGGATTTCTAGCAGAAGCGGTCAGGTTTTGATTTTTTATCTGTTGGTATTTGATAGAATGCATGATGCCATGTATCTGAACAAGATGTCCAGGACCTCCAGCAGAAAAATAGGCCCACAACATTAAAGATCCAGCAGTATATTAACCGTGGGCATGGGGTACTTTTTATCCATGTGTGCACCTAACCCATCTGGTGGGTTTGCTGCCAAAAAGCTCTTTTTTTAGTTTCATATGACCATAGAAGCCGGTCCTGTTTGAAGTTCCAGTCTTGTCTGACAACTGAATATGCTGGACATTGTTTCTGGATGAGAGCAGAGGATTTTTCTTGTAAACCTTCCGAACAACTTGTGGGGATGTAGGTGCTGTTTGATCATTTTTTTTAGGCTTTCTGAGACTCGCAATTCTCCAGCTGTGATTCTTGGAGAGTCTTTGGCCACTCAAACTTTCCTCCTTACCGCGCATTAAAACGATTTATACACACGTCCTCTTCCAGGCAGATTTGTAACATCTTTAGTTGACTGGAACTTCTTAATTATTGCCCTGATAGTGGAAATGGGGATTTTCAATGCTTTAGCTATTTTCTTACAGCCATTTTCTATTTTGTGAAGCTCAACAATCTTTTGCTGCACATCAGAACTATATTCTTTGGTTTTTCTCATTGTGATGAATGATTAAGGGAATTTGGCCTTTTGTTTCCTCATGTTTATACTGCTGTGGAACAGGAAGTCATGGCTGGACAATTTCATGTTCATGATCACCCTGGTGTGCTAAAAAATTGTAAATATGAATGGGAATATACTTAAGAGATATTTTACACATAAAAAATTCTAGGGGTGCCAATAATTGTGGCCAACGTGTTTTGGAGAAAAACATTTATTTCATAATGTGATTTTCCCCCCACTTTCAATTCTTTTCCTTCAATGAAAGGTTAGATTTTTGCTAATTTTATGAATTAAAGATCAAAAAGATAAACAATGCAGATTTTTATAGTCATCTTTGATCATATTTACCAAGGGTGCCAATAATTCTGACCACCACTGTATGTACTGGTCCATCTGATTTCTTCTTTCACACTCAATAATGTTCAATCTGTCATGAATTTCAGAGCAGTTCATGTATACATGGAGTATATTGTTAAGAGTATATATATTTTAAGAGTATATACTCTTAAAAGTTGAAAGTGTGTTAGTGTGTGAAGAGATTTCGATACCATCCGCTCATATCTTGCATCATATATTGTACAAGTTTAGGACAGATGTTTGGTTCTCAACCACATAGCGACGCCCTGGCAACCTGGATTATTCATATGATTAAAGCGGTTGTTGTGTACATGCCAACCATCACACAGTGAATATCAATGATAATCCTGCTGCCAGTCTCACTTCAGACATGGAAAAATGTAGGTCTAATAATACAGATATATATATTAATTGAAGAAAGATTGCTCTGAATTTGGCTCTGGGTACATTAATTTGTTTAAAATTAAATTTTGGAGTTAGTTTTTTCTTGTGCCAAGACTTGGTTAACTTAAAGCTGCCATCTGTAAGTTTTGCCTCTTTGTCGCCATCTCTGTTTGAAACCTGCAATTGCAGTTATTTGCGGAATTATCATCTTTACGTGGGTTGTGCATTGGCATGGCTCCTCAGCGCGGATGAATCTAATGTTTGCTGTCAGTCACCACATCGGTGTGGATACTGTACTTTGGAATCACAGATCTTGGAAGTATGACCAAAATAAGAATTTTCACCAGAAAATGGCATCTGAACGAGCAAGTAACATGTCTGCCACTTTTGTTCTGACCAACTGAGAAAAAAAGCATTACAATAAATCGCGCTACCAATGGTGATTAAATCTAATGATCGCTTAGCTCGGATCACGTCAAACCATGCAAATTATTATTACTGTTATAGTTTGTTCTGAAATTGTTAATGTTAACAACATCAGCATTGCGTGACTATGTGTATTTAGTGTGTATTAGCGTTACCTGTAGATTTCAATTTCTGTAGCCACTCCGCAGTCTTTTGCTTTTGACTACGGGTGAATCTCCAGTTGTCACTGATGATTGTCATTTATACCTTTCTGGATTACAATCCGCCATCAAAATGATAAATTTAATTATTCCAGCTGCTGTGAGAAAAGGCTATAAATGATCTGCCACCAGGCAGCATCCTCACATGGCATATAGCCTACTAGCTGGGACTCTATGTAAACAGACATGACGTAATGATGCAAAGACTAACGCTCGAATTTCCCACAGAAACCCACCAGTACCACTCTTATTAGAAAACATTATTACAAGCTTACTGTCGTGAATCGGGCTAAGGTAAGATAGTTTTGAACACTGGCTGTTTATGTACTTGCTCAAAAATTGATTTTGGGTAATTTATAACCAAAAAAAAAAGTTACGGACTGCAGCTTAAGTTAACATAAGTGTTCATGCAGTCTTTTTTGTTTGTTTGTTTGTTTTTGTTGCAGCACTTGAGATCCACAATTGAGGTTTTGGGAATTCACATTTAATCTGTATTTTTGTCACCGATCACCTGGACAGCATTTTAATTCAACATCCACACGCATCTAAAATGAAGGCTGTTTCAAATTGTAAGCAGCAGCTTTATGCTGCTTTCTAAGGGTTGCTAAGTAGACCTATGTTGCTAAGTTAATAATTTATAAGTAAGAAATAAGCTAAAACAAACTTAAGAAATAAGACATGCAGTGGAATAGAAAACATACATTTTTAACCGTTTTTTTTTAAATGTACCACGTGACATGCTTAGACCGCGCAAAATGCAAGAGCAACCGTCAAACAAGTCCTTTTGGCGCATGTTTACATAGAATAAACAAAAAGAAATGCAAAAAAGGCCCCTAATGCTGCTCCCTACCATTTGAAACATGTTTTATGTGGTAATCAACTTTCTAAATAATGAAATCTGCTCCAAATGGTGAGCATTTGGCATTGTTCTGCTTTGTTTTGGCGTAATTCTTATGTATGCTAACGTTACTTGTTTTAGCTAATGCAAGACTGTATTGGAATCCGTTGGCTTGAGTTTCCTGTGCGCTTCAACTGTTGTGTGTTGAGAGACTCTTACTGCACGTTGATTATGCAGTCGACAGCAAGGTAGCTCAGTAGTGTCTCTGACATAATTGTCGCATTCACACCGATGCTCTCAGTCTCTGATCCTCTCCTAAGCCCTGTGACCGATCAATAAATACACACTCTGTGTCCGATCTCAGACATATAGAACATACATGTAGAGTTCAAAGACCCCGTTGATGTGCGCGATAACTTCCCGCTGCGCACATGAAAGCGGCTCGGTCGTGTTGATTTATACGCACCGGGCAAGAACATTAGTCTACGATAATGAGAAATCAGACGCGAGCCAAGTCTCTCTTGTAGACCCGCCGGTACTGATGCATTTCCATGAAGTAATGCAGCGGTATCATAGAGAGACGGGGCCTGTGAACTCGCTGGCTTTTATTTCTGTTCATATTCCTCCTCAGCAGAATATGCGTGCTGTAAATACGCGTATTAAATTTAAATGCAGTATTTTTGGAAGCTGAACGCCGTTGATGAGGTAATGCCACTGACAAAAGCACAATCACAACTGTAGTTAATCTTTCAAATTAAACTGAGAGGCTCGTTTGAAGTGCAGAAGACATCCACTGAAGTTGCATTTTGTTTAGAAGATGCTTTAGGACACAGATTTTATATTGTACATTTTATTATATTACTGTTTTTGTTGTTGTTGTTGTTTTGAGGTCAAGTCAAATCAAATTTATTTGCTTTTCGCAATATACATTTTTTCAAAGAAGCTTACAGAAAATCATGATGTTAATGTTTATAATATCTTAATATCTTTGTGCATTATAGTCATATTTAGCAGATAAGAGCTGTGCGATATATAGTTACATTAGGTATATAGTTGCCATATTGCAATGATATAATCACAGAGGAAGCCAAGATTAGTTATATGGTGTATCACTTTACATAAATGTACTGTAGGTATAAAGTTGGATGTATTATATCAGATATAATTTAATTGATTTAATTAATAATATTATATTTACTATATATAGAAAGACGGTGCACTTGTATTATTACGAATGGGAGAAAATGCAACGCTTAAGTCCCGCCTTCTAAATAAGAGCCAATCGCCGATTTGTAAAGTCATCACATCACTGCAACGGCACTTAGAAGCTCTGGTTCTTATAGAAACAGTCAGACACGCGCTTCCTATAGACCCTTTTCACAGACTGTGATGACGCGTTTTAACGGTCATCAATATCGTAAATCCTGCAATTTTTTTTATATTTTCATTTTGTACATTCATAACACTGTACTTAGTAATATATTACCTTTGCATCAAATTACAAAAATCTAGTTAACGCAGCTGTGAGGGTGTTTCTAATGCAGCGGCTATGGGAGTTACTGTAAAAATGGCATCTTTCTCTTATAACTGCCGTTATCAATCTCTTTCTATTTTTTTCCTCTTTTTGAAAGTTGTGAAAACACTATTGTGGAGTTTTTCTTTTGCTATTTTAGCAAATGGAAACACAAAAAATATATTTAATGTATTCTCTTATTCACCGCTATAGAATTTTACCCAACTATGACGACTTCCGCTTCTGAGAAACCCGTAAATGTGAAAAGGGTCTATTGAGAACATTAGCACATTAGCACATATTGCACATTAGCTTGATCCAGCCTGGAAAATGCAGGTTTTTTTTGTCATGATTCGAGCGTTTAGAAAATTTATGAGACAGTTGTTGTCAGATTTCATTGGTGATTTCAAATATGAAATTTAATCGAAAGCTTGGCAAACAGCTTTGGGGTATTTGATGTTTCCCCATTCAAAGAGATAGGAGCTGCACTTGCATGCCCGAGAGGCATTTCAAAGATGGCCGCCGAGTGAAATCACTTGTCTTAAAGGGACTTTGCTAATATATATATATATTCAAATTTATATATAGAGCTGTGTGATAGTATTGCTTTATGTGGGTATAGGCTACAATGTGTATGCATGTAAAGCTGGGTATAATAATAATAATAATATATGCGAAGATATAAACAGAGCTGGGTAGATTACTTACAAATTGTAATCGGTTACTGATTAGAAATTACATGACAAAAATTGTAGGTAGTAACGTAATCCATTACATTATATATTTAAGGTAATATAATCTGACTACTTTTGGATTACCTTTAGATTACTTTTGACCCAACTTGTTTATCACATTGATTTGAGTAGAATAATCTTGTACCATATTGATATAATTTAAAATAAATAATTATAAAATAAAAATAAAACACTACTAAAAAAGATTATATATATATATATATTTTTTTTTTTTTTTTTTTTGCCTGCATGTCATGTGACCATTAACCGACATCAGAGAACTTAATTTTATTATGATTTATTATTATTATTGACTTAATTTTATTATTGACCTAACTTACAAATTAAAATCTCAGGGGGTACATCAAGCAAATATATTAGGTCAAAGAAATTTCAGCTGACAAAAAAGTTGGGGAATCCCTGCATTGCATGTAAATACATTTTAATGTGTTTGAAAGACAAAAGCCTTTGAAAGATATTAATGCATGGTTAAATAACTCACTGAAACTGAGTGATAATTCAAATAATAATGTGTGAATCAGGAGTTGATTAGATATGCAATGCTGAGAAAACACTTGTTAAAAGTTACAGTGATCAATTGCTGTGTGGGTCTCAGTTTTCAGTGATAGTCACATGACCAGTGGCTGGTCTGTGTATGCATTTCCACAAACCTGGAAGACCTTCTGAACGTATATAAACAGTAGGCATTTTTAGAAAGGAACATTTAAAAGATCAAAAAAGAAGTAGTAGGGAGAATCAATGAATTATGAATATTTGACTGCCATTGTGAAAATAAAATGTAATCATGTAATCAATAAAATAGTAACTGTAGTCCGAGTATTTTAAAATGTAATATAATCTAATTACAAGTACACTGTAAAGATTATTTTCATGATTTGTTATCACAACACTTTTTCTTTTGTCAAATCAACTTAAATAATTAATGTGGTTCAGATAACATAATATTTTGAGTTTCTGTTTATTAAACCAATCACCTTCATTTTTAATTTCAGTGAACTCAAAATTTTAAGGCAACCAGGTAACTTACTTTTTTAATTTAAACCAACGAATTTTTGGAATCTGATTATGTAATCCAGATTAAATGTAATCAGTTACTACCCAGCTTTGGATATAAACAAAGAACCAAGATTTGCAATAGAGTATGACTTTATGCGAGTATATGTTGATAAAGTTAGGTGTACTTATATAGCCAATTTCATATATAAAGCTGTGCGATATAGTTTACATTCATGCAGTTGAGATTTGCTATAACATATGGCTTTATGTACAGTATGTATGCGGAAAAAGTTGGATGCTTTAGAGCTGTGCGGTAATATAGTTTGCTATATTACATTATTTCAGGATCCTAAGAGACCTGCAACTCATTTTTTGGGGTTGTAATCCACCATTTGAGGACCACTGCTTTACATTCATGGCGTCATGCACTGCATTTGCAGATGGGTTTGGAGATTTGCGCTTGGGTTTCAAGTTGATGGACTCTAAAATGATGCTGTTCTAGGAATTGAATCTATAACCTTTGTGTTTGCAGAAGCGATCTCGGCCAGAGCCATTAGACCACTGCTTCCCCTCCAGAAGCCTCTATCTCCATACGATTTGTTCCTTGTTTCAGATTCCCGTTTCTGCCCGAAGGCGTCACCTATAGTGAAGACCGAATGTCTGGAGCAGGCCACGGGAGACATATGATTCTCATTGTGAGGATGAAAGGCGTCTTTACGTCTGTTTTTCCCCGTCTTTTGTACGTCTGGGGAGCGGCGGATTGGGTGGGCGGAACTGCTTGTGTCGTGATCCCCTCTCATCCATGTGGTGTTGCTTTATGCTCCGTGGGTATGGGTTCATTGTAGTGAAATTGAAACTTCATGACATGTCATTGTTATAAACTTATAAATAATTTATTTCGCCCCAAAGACCGAACGCTGCTTCAGAGGTGCCCAATTGGCTGAGACAAGGTTCGTCTTTGACCCAGTTTGACCATGTTGAAACATTTTCCCTTCATATCTCTCGTGCGCTCTCGCATTTAACTCTAGCCGCTTGTCAGCACGTCGCTTCGTCTGTTTTTAACTTCTTGCTTCATGAAAAACCCATAAAACCTTGTATTTCGCAATGGCTTTTTTTTTTTTTTTTTGGTATTGTTTTATGGCGGCTGCTTAGAAAATTGTATTGTAGAAATGAACCCTGTAGTCTTTGCTATCTCTCTTGTCATCGCTGCTAGCTAGCTCACTTGCTAACATACGTCTGTCAGTGGCCTTATATTTTCACCTTATCCTCCAAGACTACAGCTGGCCTGCTCTTAACGCTCTTTGTATATAAACCCGGCTCTTAGTCGCAGGTGCTTTTTCCACCCCACGTAGGATAAAGAGTCTGATTCATGCTATTTTTTTTTTTTTTGCTTAAATCGTACAGTTTGTGCCCTTGCATTTTGCAGCCCTGAACTGTGATGTGTTTAGTAGAAGATGTGCGCTGGCCCGGTTCTTCGGGTTCTCCCACTGCTAGGTTAATTGGTGTCTTCTGAAGCATTCATTGTTGATGCTGAGCCAGAGATGTTTTCCTGTTAAAATTCTTTTTAAAAATCACTGTTTGTGGTGTTTGATGGATAATGGGGAATCTAGGAGTGAAGATATTCCTGCTACCTGGAATGCAAGGCCAGCGTCTCTTTGATGTCGGAAGGTCAAATCACGCTCAGAAACGCAGGTACACGGTTACTGGGCTGGTGCTACAAAGGTTTGTGGTTCAATCCCAAACAGAATGAGTGTTAACTAGACTCTAGGTTTAGCGAGGCACAAAATCCTTAAAATGCACTACCGTTCAAAAGTTTGATGTCGGTAGGATGTTTTAATGTTTTTGAAGGAAATCTCTTCTGCTCACCAAGGCTGCATTTGTTTGATCAAAAATACAGTAAAATCAGTAATATTGTGAAATATTATTACAATTTAAAGTCACTGTTTTCTATGTGAATATATGTTAAAATGTAATTTATTCCTATGATCAAAGCTGAATTTTCAGCATCATTACTCCAGTCTTCAGTGTCACATGATCCTTCAGAAATCATTCTGATATGATGATTTGACGCTCATGAAACATTTCTGATTATTATCAATGTTGAAAACAGTTGTGCTGCTTCATATTTTTGTGGAAACTGCGATACATTTGGTTTTTCAGGATTCTTTTATGAATAGAAAGTTCAAATAAACAACATTTATTTGAAATAGAAATCTATTATAAATGTCTTTACCGTCACTTTTGATTAATTTAATGCAACCTTGCTGAATAAAAGAGTTAAAAGGATAGTTCACCCAAAAATGAAAATTATCCCATGATTTACTCACCCTCAAGCCATCCTAGGTGTATATGACTACCTTCTTTCAGACGAACACAATCAGAGATATATTTTAAAATATCCTGGCTCTTCAAATCTTTATAATGGGAGTGAAGCCCAAAAAATGCATCCATCCATCATAAAAATAACCCAGGGGGTTAATAAAGGTCTACTGAAGCGAAGCGATGGGTTTTTGTGAGAAAAATATCCATATTTAAAACTTTATCAACTATAATAACTAGCTTCCGGCAGACAGCCGTACGCATCAATTTGCAGTGGAAGAGTGAACTCTGACCCGACACATGACACAATGACGAACGCGGAAGCTCAGAGGAGAGAGCAAAACAAAACACCGGTCACGAATTAGAAGTCTAAAACAATAAATTTTAAAGAGAAATGTCGGAGGATTTCGATATGAGAGCAGAGGAGCTTGAGTTTGTTGCTCAGCTCTATTTGTTTAAACCGCGAGAGGAGTCTAAGCTTACGATACTCCAACATCCTGCGTCATACATCGCGTCAGAGGATTACTCATTTGGCGCAAGTCAACTTGTGCAGTATGTGTACGGTTGTCTGCCGGAAACTAGTTATTATAGTTAATAAAGTTTTAAATATGGATATTTTTCTTACAAAAACCCATCACTTTGTTTCAGAGGGCCGTTATTAACCGCCTGGAGCCGTATTGATTATTTTTTATGATGAATGGATGAATTTTTTTGGGCTTCAAAATCTGTCCCCCCTTCATTACCATTATAAAGCTTGGAAGAGCCAGGATATTTTTAAATATATCTCTAATTGTGTTCATCTGAAAGAAGATAGTCATATACACCTAGGATGGCTTGAGGGTGAGTAAATCATGGAATAATTTTTATTTTTAGGTGAACTATCCCTTTAACTCCTTTCGAAAAAAGAGAAATCTTGACCCCCAAACCTTTGAACAGTAGTGTAGGCAGAAAAGAGTCACTAGTCATCATCCCGTAAGAGTCTGGAGTTGTAAAATGAAGGTGGAGATCAGCTCGGATCATTTGATGAGAAATGTTTGAGTTGATATTCAGATCTCTGACTTCTTGGCATATCTTGACAAATTTGAGCACCGTTGTTGAGATCTCTTCAGAAACTCTAGAGGAGACACATGTGAGATTACTGGGGTCTTTTTTAGCAGGAGAAACATCTGAGAAGCAGCTCAAGTGGATTGAGATATTAAATGTATATGAAGTCATGTAAATAGATGCGTTCATACGCTGAACATCTGTAACTCTGGAAGTGTTTGCGATGTAAAATCAAAGACGACACACTCATGCAGAGTTCACACGCAGCCCAGGAATTCACAGCAATTAACCCTTCAGCGTCACATGTAAATATGAGCGCTGGAGGCCGTTAGTCTTTCACACACACACTGGGATCCTGCTCCTTTGTTCTGTCGGGCCCCTGGCCTGTTGCCATGGCGACGGTGCTGGCAGCACCTCACTATAATGGCTGGCGTGTGAGCTGTCCATCACTCCATCCCCCCATAACACACACACGACTGATCCACTTTCACCTGCACCATCTTTCATTTAGCTGCTTCTTTTCTTTTCTTTTCTTTTTGCATTCTCTGCATTTAAGCCATCTTTTACTTTTGTCTTTCTTTTCTGCCTGGGTAAGTGAACATTATAGAATAGAATAGAAAAGAATTCTAAAATTCGAATTGTAAATAAAAATGATTATTTGATTACATCTTACAAGAAAATACTATTTCAGTCTTTCTACTTCATAATTTTGTTTAATTAATTGTGTTACTTACTATTTCTTTGTAGTGTAGAATAGAATTGAATAGAATATAATATGGATAAATAGCAGCCAGCCTGGTGTAGAACCACACACGCGCACACACACACACACACACACACACACACACACTATATTGAGTACATCTGGAATTCTGTGCCATCTAGTGGCTCTTATCAAATTGTAGCAGTATGTGTGTGTGTGTGTGTGTGTGTGTGTGTGAGCAGCCCTGTAAATGTGTAACAGTCCCTCTGATCTGATTAGATTTGTGTTCTTCGGGGCCCCTTACAAAAGCATTACCATGGTAACCATACTTTCCATGCAGTTGTTAGTATTAGAATAACGTGTCATCTGTCATCAACAACAAAAATGAAACAAAATAACATTAGGTGTGTCCCAATTCACATGTGTATGCACTATTCTGTGTCGTTTTGTAGAATGAATAGTGTGAGTGTTGTGTTCACACTGAAAGTTCCAAAAGAAGTAACTATAGTAACTGTGGAATTTTGGTGAAAGCTGTGGTTACAGTAGTAACTGCGCTCACATGCATTATTAATAATCCAACCGATATCTCAATCTGAATGAAAAATCTTAATGTATCTCAATCCTAATGGAGAAAAGTGAATTTAATTTCTATCCAGTTAAACGAAGTGGTGCAATATGTACTTCTGCATCAGATCTAATGTCTGAGGAGTGACTCCCAGCAGTGTGTCTCTGACCCCCCGACTGTGTTAGTCTCACCGTTCTGCTCTGTTTAAACAGGCCACACTGGGACAGGGGGACAGAAGGGTCTTCACAGGGACTCCGGGGGGCCATTTTCTCATTTTCACCCCGATAAACGGGATACGCCCTCATTAGAGACAGCAGCTGATGGAGGAAAAACCTGTTAGTCTGACCTCACGTCCCACCAGCTTGTTGGCTTATCTTCAGGTTTTGAGTTCTCGATGGTTCATTATAGGTTCTTCAGATCAGTGTTTCGGTTTCTGGGTTCTTTAAATCACTAGATCACATGGTTTTCTAGAGAATAAAAAGGTTCTCCATTGACATACCAAAACTATGGAAGCTTGTTGCCGCCATGGAATAAAAACATAACAAAGGTAATTGTAACTTTTTATCTCACAATTCTGACTTTTTTTCTCAGAATTGCGTGATATAAACTCACAATTGCAAGTTATAAAGTCCGAATTGTGTGTTATAAAGTCAGAATTGTGAGAAAAAAAGCCAGAATTGCGAGAAAAATGTCATTGCAAGAAAAAGTCATTGTGAGAAAAGGTCTTAATGGAGAGAAAAGGTCATAACTGCAAGAAAAAAAGTCATAATGGTGAGAAAAAGTTATAATTGTGAGAAAAGGTCATAATTGTAAGAAAGTTTTAATGGCGAGAAAAGGTCATAACTGCAAGAAAAAAGTCATAATTGCAAGAAAAAGTCAATTGTGAGAAAAAGTCAATTGTGAGAAAAGGTCATAATTGTGAGAAAAAAGTCATAATTGTGAGGAAAAAAGTCATGGCGAGAAAAATTCATAATTGCGAGAAAAGTAAATTGTGAGAAAAGGTCATAATTGTGAGAAAAAAGTCATAATTGTGAGAAAAAGTCATAATTGTGAAAAAAAAGTCATAATGGCGAGAAAAATTCATAATTGCGAGAAAAAAGTAAATTGTGAGAAAAAGTCATAATGGCGAGAAAAATTCATAATTGCGAGAAAAAGTCATCTGCAAGAAAAAGTAAATTGTGAGAAAAGTAAATTGTGAGAAAAGGTCATAACTGAAAAAAAAAGTCATAATGGCGAGAAAAATTCATAATTGCGAGAAAAAGTAAATTGTGAGAAAAAGTCATAATGGCGAGAAAAATTCATAATTGCGAGAAAAAGTCATTTGTGAGAAAAAGTAAATTGTGAGAAAAAGTAAATTGTGAGAAAAAGTCATAATGGCGAGGAAAAAGTCATAATTGCGAGAAAAAGTCATTTGCGAGAAAAAGTAAATTGTGAGAAAAAGTAAATTGTGAGAAAAGGTCATAATTGTGAGAAAAAAGTCATGGCGAGAAAAATTCATAATTGCGAGAAAAGTAAATTGTGAGAAAAGGTCATAATTGTGAGAAAAAAGTCATAATTGTGAGAAAAAGTCATAATTGTGAAAAAAAGTCATAATGGCGAGAAAAATTCATAATTGCGAGAAAAAGTCAATTGTGAGAAAAAGTAAATTGTGAGAAAAAGTCATAATGGCGAGGAAAATTCATAATTGCGAGAAAAAGTCATTTGCGAGAAAAAGTAAATTGTGAGAAAAAGTAAATTGTGAGAAAAGGTCATAATTGCAAGAAAAAAATCATAATTGACTTTTGGAAAAAAAAAAAGTAGAATTGTGAGATAAAAAGTCGCAATTATCATTTTAATTTTTTTATTCCATGGCGGTAACAAGCTTCCATACAAAACCCTTTTTGGTCACATTTGACCTCAAATTCAAAAGAAAGACATAAGAAATTGTATTTTGCATGACAACGAAGTAAAGGATTGCATTATAGTAATGAGAATCAATATCAGAATAATAAAAACTGCAAACAAACATGTTTGTTGATGAATTATGAATTTGCCACTGAAGTTGCTTTATTGAACAAAATGTCAATCAATCAATCATTAAAGGGCCTAAAATAGGCTTCATTTTCTTTATGCAAAAATATAATTTATAAGTTTTTCTCAAATTTTGGGGTATTCATTCAGTTTTGCTGTCTAGTTAGGCATCTCGCTAGAGATAATATTCTCTAGTTCATGCCTGACATCTGACCCTTTTCTTATAGATGACAAAATAGTTGTTGCCCCCAGTGTGGCCAGTTTGTTGTATTTCAGGCGATAGATAAAATGAAGCTTTCGCGTGTCTGTTATATCAGCAGGAGAAGCTACTGAACAACGCGGGAGATGGAAGTCAAAGCACGCGGTGAAGAAGACGCGGCCCGTCCAATTATCGGAGAGGTGTGAGGCGGCGCAGGGGTCGTTCTTGGACCTTGACAGGGTGCAGAACCAGCCTTAAAAACAGATGCAGGAGTGAGATGGTAAATGTTGGTTTTCACACACACACACGGGGCAGGGTTTTTACACCCCTGTAGGGGGTAATAAAGCGAGTTAAAGCATCACACTTCTGTAAACTTAATCTACACGGCTTTAATTACTATTTGGCGCCTCTCTTCTCTCTCTCGTTTTCTCTGCATCTCTCCGTCCGCAGCCGCTTCTCTGCTTGAGTTCTTGCTGACAGTCATGAAAACGAGATTTGCTCGGTTGGGGTTCCTGTTTGACTGATCGGCATGGAGCAAATTAACAACAAGCAACACACACACACACACACACACTTCCCCCATCTCTGTTTGTATTACCTTTTCTTCTTTCTTCTGAAGTACTGGAGCCAAAAGACCTTCCTAATAATCAACAGTCTCCTGACACACACACACACTATATGGTCTCTTAAAGGGATAGTCACACAAAAACAACTCATTATCATGTCTTTTCAAACCTGAATGACATTCTTTCTTAAGTGAAGCGCAAAAGAACGTTATAAGTTGCTATTTTGCATGCAGCGAAAGCACGGATGGAGACTACAGCTGTCAAACACTGTCTGTAACAGTACTGCATACTTCCCATGCACTATATTCCACGTCTTTTAAAACCATAAAATAGTATTATGAAAAGAATATATTGAAATCTAAACCATTATTCAGTGAAAAACTTGCTTTCAGGCTATTTAAATGTGGTGTGTTCATAATGCACAGCCAGAAGTGCAAAACTCTTCTCCATGTTGTCTTTTTTATTGATGTCAAACCATATTTTGTTTGCCATATTTGAATTAAATGAGATTTGAGAGCTATCGATTAATACAATTTTTGTTTTTTCCTAATATCGAATGACTTGTAAAGAGTCCACAAGTGAAATTGGCTATTTTTATGTTATTTATGTACTATTGTAGTTTTTATTAATATTTTTTAATTTTCAGTTTAATTTTTAGTCATTTTGTTATGTGCTTTTGTCATTTTGATTAGGTTTTAATATTACTATTTAGATTTTTTCTAATTCAAAATTAGTTTTATAATAATTTATTTCCCATTTGTGATTTCAGTGCTTCAAATTTAAATAATTTCAGCTAGGTGCCAAAGCAACATTTCAAGTTTAAGTTTTTGGTAACAGTTCTTCATCTAATATTTTATTTTATTTCCGCTTTATTTTAATTAACAATAATGTTTTTAACAGTTTAATATTAGTTAACAATAAATAACCCTTGAATAAAAGATAAATGGTAAATGATTTTAAAATCATTTACCATTTATCATTTATTTAAGGGTTATTGTTACCAAAAACTTAAACTTGAACAATTTAAACTTAAAAAATTTAAACGAAAATTATAAATGTTGCTTTAGCAACTAAGTGAAATTATTTAAATTTGAAGCACTGAAATCACAAATGGGAAATAAATTATTATGAAACTAAATTTGAAAAAATATAAATAAATTTATCTAAACAGTAATATTAAAAACGCTTGCTTCTACTTCTTCGTCTGTGTTTTGAGCCGAAGATTCTGTACTCTTTCAGAAGATGTGTAATAGCGCCCCCTACCGTATAACAGTGAAAACACGGAAAGCCTGAAAATTCTGTCAATGGCGGGGAGTTAAAGGGTTAAAGGGACAGTCCACTCAAAAATCAAAAGCCTGACATCATTTACTCACCCTCATGTCATCTCAAACCTGTATGAGTTCCTGTAAAACACAAAAAGAGATGTTTAACGGAATGCCCAAGCTTTTTTCCACACAATAAATGAGTACTGGGGCTGTCGAGCTCCAAAAAGAAGAAAAAAACACCAAAAAGGGTTAAAATCAGGGTTATTAACTCTTTCCCCACCAGCATTTTTGATCATTTTCACAAAATTTTCATGGCCCCCAGAATGTTTTGTTGTACGAATATCTGAACATGCAATATATCAAAAGAAAGAATATATAAGAGTGAAAATACAGAAAGCCGGAAAATCCTGTCAATGGCCGGGAGTTAAAGGGTTAAGACGTCAGCAGACGGGACTAACGCCGTCATTTCCCTCTCTTTCTCTTCGGGGCTCGTTAGTTCCTCAGAATGAATGTAAACATCTTTTCAGAGCGGAGATGCACTGCTATTGTGCCGCACGTAATCCTGCAGATATGACACATACAGGCAGACAGCAGGGCAGACAGACAGGCCACAAAAGCCTGCAGAGAGACACTGAGGTCTACCTGCTGCTGCTCAGGAGGGGAGACAGAGAGAGAGACAGAACTGGAGCCAGTGTAATGAGCTGTGAAATTCAGCTGTACAGACACTATAGCAGCACTATGGCACCACATCTACACTGCCAAAACACAGGCATTATACTCAAGAACACTGCTAAATAAGGGTCAATAATAATAGTACAATAGTTTGCTTTTACATTCAGTTAAATTCATTGCGCTTAATTGGCATGAAGAAAACTGTACATTTGTATCGCCAAAGCACTTTTAGTGCAGCTGTGTACAATAATTACTTATAATACAATACTTATAAGGAAAGAGTTAAACAATAGTGAACAAGCAATATTAACAGACTAAAGATACAAAATAAAATAAAATTGACAAAAAAATACATTACTTAATTAAAAATTATTTTTATTATAAATTAAAACACTTTACATTTGTTTTCAAAACATTTTTTCTTTTGTCAGATCAACATAGATAATTAATGTGGTTCAGATAACATAATATTTTGAGTTTCTGTTGATTAAACCAATCTCTTTCTTTGTATTAACTCAAATATTTAATTTCAATGGACTCAAAATTTTAAGGCAAATAACTTACTTTTTTTAAGTTAAACCAACGATTCTTTTTTACAGTGCATGAAGAGAAGAATAAGGCAATTGAAATAAAAAAAATAATAGCAGTGCAAATGTTGTAGATTTATTCATAAATATAATAAAATTAAAATTAAATGATGCATAATCAAATAAAAAAAAAAATGAAAAAAAAAATAAATAAAATGAAAGCACAAATAAGCAACATTAACAATTAAACTAAAGGAATAGTGTAAATCGTGTAAAATAAAATAAAAATGAAATAAGAAAATTGAAATTACTTTGAAATGAGATTTATATTAAAGCTTTAATGTGAAAATAAGAAAACAGAAATAGGAAAAACAAAGTAGAATAAGAAGAAAATGAATAAATAAGCAATATTAACAAATCAAATATATAAAAAAAGCAACAATCAACAATTAAATGTTTGCAAATAGATTAATCTAGTTGCATTATTGAAGGTTAAAAACATTCAATAACAGCAATTATGAATGTTTAACGCCTTTTACTCTCTCTCTCTCTCACTCCACTGCTATGTTCACATTGATGATTATTAATGATGTCACTTCCTGTTCTATATCAGCCAATCACATTCAAGACTCGGCCGAGTGGCGTTTGCCTGTTCAAAAGACATTAGAATGTTGTTGTTGGTGGTTGCCAGGGCGTTTCTATATGGTTGCAAGAATGTTGCTATACAGTTGCTATGGTGTTCTCTGTGTTTTCTTCCTTCAACATGTGTCTGTGGGATTTTTTCACCTGTTTTCTGGTCCGGCAGATGAAAATAGTGTGTCTGATCAGTTAGTAAAGTAACAGCACAAACTCTCCTTAACAACACACATGATTTGAGGATTCACTGAAACACTGCAGGATGTTTTAACACACACACACACACACACGGAGCGTCACAGGAATTAACGCGTGACTCCAGTCTGCTCTCGCAATGACATCATCATCCAGCGCATCGAATCAATGTGTTTTCTCCTGGCTGCTTCAGGTGTCAGTGTGTGTGTGTGTGTGTTCAGTGGTGTGAAAAGTGAGAGTGTGTGTGTCAGACATGTCGACTCCGCTGCTGTGATGGATGGTCTGTGTTGTAAGACAGATGACAGTGTGTGTCTGCGGCTGCTGTGTGTGTGTGTGTGTGTTAACTCTGTAACACAGGCCAAACTAACGTTTGTTTACACTGCCACACTGAAGGAGTGATTTAAAAACAGCTAGTGTGTGTGTGTAAAGGTATGCACAGATCAGATTTCTAAACAAGCCTTTGAAATGTAGAAGATCGTTAAAGCCGTAGAGGAGTCCTAAATACAAGCAGTCCTGCAAAACACACACACACACACACACACACACACACACACACACATACATGCTGTGTTTTCATGTTTTATAGGGACTTTCCATAGAGATAATGATTTTTATACAGTACAAACTGTATATTCTTTCTTCTAACCCTAAACTTACCCATTACAGAAAACTTTCTGCATTTTTACATTTGAAAATTATTTATAAGCTGCTTTCCTCATGGTGATCAAAAAAAAAATGCCCCCACAAGGACAAGAATTTCAGATATTGCCATCATTGTGGGCACATTTTGTCTCCATAACGTAGGGCTTACCAGAACCACACACACACACACACACACACACACACTAGGGGTTGCAGACTAGTCAACTTTAAAGGATTAGTTCACTTCAGAATTAAAATTTCCTGATAATTTACTCACCCTGGTGTCATCAAAGATGTTCATATCTTTTTTTTCTTCAGTCGAAAAGAAATGAAGGTTTTTGAGGAAAACATTCCAGGATTTTTCTCCATATAGTGGACTTCACTGGGGTTCAACGGGTTGAAGGTCCAAATGTCAGTTTCAGTGCAGCTTCAAAGAGCTCTACACGATCCCAGACGAGGAATAAGGGTCTTATCTAGAGAAACGATCGGTCATTTTCTTAAAAAAAAAAAAAAAAATGATATACTTTTTAAACACAAATGCTCGTCTTGCACTGCTCTTCAATGCGCCACGCATTACATAATCACGTTGGAAAGGTCACACGAGATGTAGGCGTAAGTACCGATCCAGTGTCTACAAAGTGAAAGTGCAAAGTCAAACGCCCTTTACAAAAAAAGTTAAAACAACAATGTCGGACGATTTTGAAGTTGGAGGAGAAAATGTGATTACGTGATTACGTCATCGTGGCGCATCGCAGAGCTGTGCAAGACGAGCATTTGTGGTTAAAAAGTGTATTATTTTTAAATTTTTTTTTTAGAAAATGACCGATTGTTTCGCTAGATAAGACCCTTATTCCTCATCTGGGATCGTGTAGAGCTCTTTGAAGCTGCACTGAAACTGACATTTAGACCTTCAACCCGTTGAACCCCAGTGAAGTCCACTACATGGAGAAAAATCCCGGAATGTTTTCCTCAAAAACCTTTATTTCTTTTCGACTGAAGAAAGAAAGAAAGACATGAACATCTTAGATGACATGAGGGTGAGTAAATTATCATTAAATTTTAATTCTGAAGTGAACTAATCCTTTAATGATCTGCCATGACGCTTTAAGCTTGACGTCGACTAGTCGCTGGTAAATGACTTCATCATCGTCTAGTCAACTTCATCTTGACATTCATCACATAAATGTCGACTTTAAAAAATCTGAAGTCAGTCAACGCCTATCTCACACACACACACTGCCATTTCAGTAGCTCAACAAATCAACACACCCACAGATCGTTCCAAACCCTAGTGAGCCGCCTACATAGGGAGCATCCTGACTGTTAAATAGTGTTATTTTCATTAACTACAACTAAAACTATTTTAAATTTGTTTTCATTATCATTACTCCAGTCTTCAGTGTCACATGATCCTTCAGAAATCATTCTAATATGATGATTTGATAATCAAGAAACATTTCTTATTATTATCAGAGTTGAAAACAGTCCTTATATTTTTGTAGAAACCACTTTTTCAGGATTCTATGATGAATAGAAAGTTCAAAAGTACAGCATTTTTATTTTAAATAGAGTCAGTATGAATACAGTAATACTTTTATCCAGCAATCCACACATTTAATTAAACAAAAGTGACATTAAAGACATTTATAATGTTACAAAAGATTTCTGTGTACTATGCAGTATGCAGTGAGCAGTACTCTAGTATACTATTCTGAGCACAGCCAATGACAGACAGAAAGAGTCTGGGACGGTCCATGCAGGAGACAGTGACACTGAGCGAAAGATAAAGTGAGTGTGTGTGTGTGTTTATGCATACCAGGCCCGTGTGAGTGTTGGCGTGTCTCTGCTCTGTTTACACCAGTGTATTCTGGGTGAATTCCGGCTCCATTGCTATAAATTTCCCAGTGTAGTTCTGGGTGTTTCTGCACACGCCGCGACTGTGCGTACAAGCTCCGTGTGACGCTGTGAGAATATATGGCAGCAGACACAGATACTTTGAGTTCTACCTCCTGAAGGATCAACTTTGTCTCAGATGTTTCTCCAGAGCAGAAATGTTTGAGATCTCTGACTTTTGATTGCAAATCTTAGCAGTTTGAGTCTGAAATATGAGATAACTCTTTAGCTGAAAAAACATCAGGATAACTCTCCATCTGAACTCATTGCTCTGTAAGAGAAAGAACTGAGATCCATTTGTGATATTTAGTAGCAGACGTGATTGGGAGCGAGTGGACGTCAGGGAGTCTCTCTGGCGTCTGTGGGTCAGAGATGTCAGATGAAGGTTAAGAGGGGCAGCACGGGTTAACAGATCCACAGAGAGTTCATGAAGACAGACGCACACATTCCTCACACTGCAGACCGTCTGCTCACTGTTGAGTGTACACTAGATTACATCAGCACAGAGATTATCCTCACACACTCATGACAGTTCAGCATGCTTTCAGAGCAACAGCGCCATCTACTGACTGATGCCCAGAACAGGACTCTACTTCATTTAAAAGACACTGGTTTTGCTTGCTAAATCAAGTATTGATAATACTTTGAACAAACCCCTTGAATTAATGTAGTCCACTGGTTCTCGACCACAAGGAGGCTTCAGCGAACCTCAAAGATGATTAAGACAAAGCTTTAAAATGAGCTAAAACTACTGAAAATCAAGATATATTTTATAATGAAGATACATTTATTTCTAGGTATGCCAAGATCTGATATATTTTATCGGGGAGAAAAAAACTTTTTTAAAAATCCTTATCCTCAGTCCAGTAAATCAACTGGAAGAGACGGGTAAATTTATTGACTAAAATGATTGTGATTCCTGAAGATCTTTCAGCTCTTAAAACTTCTGGAATACCGAAATTTAATTATTTTAATTTGAATTCATATTAATTTAGTTTAGACACTCCTAGTTTCCGTAAACTATTCCGTATAGTATTATAGGTTTTGTTAATATTTTGAATTACATTTTATTTTTATTTTTTGTTCTGTTTTAATTAAAGTTTTAGTAATAGCATTTTTTGTGCATTTTTATTGTTTTTTTAAAATTGTCAGTATAGTTTTATTTATTAGTTTTAGTTATTAAAGGGAGGAATGAGGAATATTGCTTTGGCAACTAGCTGAAAAAAAAAAAGGTTTAAGGGTTTTTATGTTTTAGTTTATTTTAGTCAACATTTATTTTGTTTCAAGTAATTAACTTTTTTATCAGGTTTAGTTTTAATTTTAGTTAACAGTAATAACCGTACATCTGACACACACACACACACACACACACTGTATAGGAGTGAAAAGAAAGCAGTTACAACTGCCTCTGTGTTCATGAGGAGATAAAGACGCTGTCTGAAGCGAGACTGATTACAGAGTGTTTTAACAAATCATCAAGGCCAACAATAAAATGCTGTTGACTCAGTTAGGAGAGATCATTTTGATCTGAACGTTTCAGGGTGTGTTTGTGTTCATGAGGCCTGAAATTATTCTAAGGGATGATTTTTGAACACAGAACATAAACTAATATCAAATAATACCACTGTACTTTTACATTTTCTGGGCATGTGCCTGGCTAAAACCATTGTATTTTTTATGATTAAATTGTTCAAGTTGACGTTTCTCATCTAATATTTATATTTTATTTCAGCTTTATTTAAATTAACAAAAATTATTTTAATAGTTCTAGTTTTAGTTAAAAATAACAACACTGTAAAGAACCATGTAAATACCATGGTACTCAAAAATGCATGTACCATGGTATTTAAATGGTGCTTCAACAATGCATTTTCAATAAAATATAAACATCTAAACCTCTGTAATTCTCAATAAGAAATTCTGTAGATGACAGAAATAGTCAGTAAAAGCCTAACTTCATTCTGTTCATCATAAAAAGCGATCGAGTCTCTTCAGAAAATCTGGCCTCAACAGCTCAATTCATATAGTTTTACATCAAAGTGTTTGTTGCGAAGGCAGTCAATGGAGAGGCAGAAATCTCTCAGATTTCATCAAAAAGATCTCAATTTGTGTTCTGAAGATGAATGAAATTCGACATGAGTGTGAGTAATTAATGACAGAAATTTCTTTTTTGGGTGAACTAACCCTTTACGGAAACTGGACTTTTTTATGCTGTTGTAATGTTACAAATTAAAAGACTTTTGAGTTTTTTTTTAAAATAAGAATGATTCAGGAATGTCGCACAAAAAAACTAAAAACATGTCACATTAATATTAAATGTTTCACTGCACATCTACGTGTGCAGATGTATGTATGCTGGCTAATAATTGCCCTCTTTACTGTAAACCATGCTCAAATTGAAAAAGTGAAATCCAGTAAATACAACCCAACATTGACATCTGTTAATCTCTAAACTATGTAAACATTCAATAATGTCAACATTTTCAACCTTTAGTGATCAAATGTTACATAACCTTTTAATTCAAACCTTGAATTATTATAAATGATTATAAAAATGTCCAAAGTCTCTTTAATTTTGAACACATAATGAATTATTAGTATTTCATTATGCAACAAAGCACATATAGATCAAGATCAAACGTTTGGACAATCAGCTTTCTTCAGTGAATCATACAATGAATCTTTAAAAGAGTAGAGTCCAATGATCACCAGGTGGAGACTCATCACAGGTGCTTTTCATCACGAACAATCACAAACTAAATCATCAAATCACAATTAAATGAATCCAAACAAACAAGTCAACACTAAAAACAATCATGCTTTGTTCTTGGAACCGTTCGGCCCCATGTTGTAAAAGCGGCTGTTGTTTATAGTTCATATAAATGCTGTGTCTTCAGTACTCAACTTGTACAATTGAGTTACCAATACTCTAAATAATATCTAGTTACCTCTACTACGCTGTAAAAAATGGTTTAACTTAAAGGATTAGTTCACATTAAAATGAAAATTACCCTAAGCTTTACTCACCCTCAAGTCATCCTAGGTGTATATGACTTTCTTCTTTCTGATGAACACAATCTGAATATATTAATAAATATCCTGACGCATCTAAGCTTTATAATGGCAGTGAACGATACCAACGAGTATGAAGCTGAAGAAAGTGCCTCCATCCACATCCATCCATCATAAACGTGAACTCCACACGACTCCGGGGAGTTAATAAAGTCCTTCTGAAGCGATGCATTTGTGTAAAAAAAAAATATGAAGTAAAATATCTAGCTTCCGCCAGACCGCCTTCCGTATTCAACGTATGAAGAAAGTGTAAAACTCTCGCAGTTCACAAAGCTTACGCTACATCCTACGCCTTTCCTATTCAACTTACAGAAAAAGTGTAACTGACGCGACGCCAGTTTACACTTTTTTCGTACGTTGAATATGGAAGGTGGTCTGGCAGAAGCTAGATATTTTACTTCATAACTTGTTAAAGGGTTAGTTCACCCAAAAATGAAAATTCTGTCATTAATTACTCACCCTCATGTCGTTCTACACCCATAAGATCTTTGTTCATCTTCGGAACACAAATTAAGATATTTTTGATAAAATCCGATGGCTCAGTGAGGCCTGCATCACCAGCAATAACACTCCCTTTTTCGATGCCCAGAAAGCTACTAAAAACATATTTAAAACAGTTCATGTGACTACAGTGGTTCAACCTTAATATTATAAAGCGACGAGAATACTTTTTGTGCACCAATAAAACAAATAAAGACTTTATTCAACAATATCTAGTGATGGGCGATTTCAAAACACTGCTTCATGAAGCTTCGAAGCTTTACAAATCTTTTGTTTCGAATCAGTGGTTCGGAGCGTGTATCAAACTGCCAAAGTCACGTGAACTATTGAAGTTTCAAAACACTTATGACATAACGAAGCCTCGTTTACTGAAATCATGGGATTTTGGCGCTCTAATCTATTAGACTGCTTCAGTGTATTTTAGCTGTGTTTTTGAAAAGTGACGGACATACTCGATAATGTCAGATTGCACATTGTTAAAACAACAATTATCGTATTTGATATATATTGTAGTGATGGGAGAAACGAAGCTATTCAAAGCTTCGAATAAATTGAACCAATTGCTTTGCAAAATGCTTCACTGTTTCGAAGTGTTCGAAACATCACACGCAGGTGACCCCTGTTGGTCAGAACAGTGTAAATGCAACAAAAACTCAGGCCAAACATGCATAAAAACAGCTTTTACAAACCCATTGCAAATGTTTTATTGAAAATATAATCTATCAGATGCAATTAACTCATCATCTAATACCATTAAATATTAAGTGTTTGTATAATATGTATTCTTTTATCCATTTTCAGGGTCATGGGTCAGAGTCTATTAACTACTATTATTGCTTTTAATTATACAAATACCTCATTAAAACATCTACAAATCTATAAAACTCATCAGAGATCATGTAATAGAGACTTGGACACTTAATACTCAGGTAACAGACATAGACACTTTCAATAAATCACTGCTGTGGGGCGATCTCAGTCAATCCGCATGATTCATAAATGTTTCCGCATGATTTGCAAATGTTTCAAAGCTTCATGAAGCAGTGTTTCGAAAGCGCCCATCACTAATATATTGCACACCCCTAGTTTAAAGAACTTAACATTTGTATTAATGAAATATTTTACAGAGAGAGTGATTAGTCAGGAGAAGTATTACCATAGGTTATTACGATCAAAGGTCAATGCTTAAACTCATTTCTGCCTATATTTGTGTATGTTCCTAACAAATAATTACATTTAGTAATTGCGGTAAATGAAAACAGCGATATTGACACACCTTATCTGATGTACATGACCTGTAAAATAACACAATCTGCATAGTTATTTATTGACCAGAGGGTCTTTATATTGGTGCTTTGCCTGGATGTTTCACACAGCTGATGAGTTTGCAGCCAAAATGACGGCACCAGTCATACTCTTTTGCTTCTTTTTGGCATTCTGTCCCCTCTCTGTTGGGACGCCCCTCACTTGTCCTCCTCCATTTCTGAATGAGAGCGCACAGCAGGGATCAGGGAGACTTTGTGCAACGCTGCAACTGCAGACCAAGTTGACCTGTCCCAGTGTTAACCTGTCAGTGAGTGAAAATGAGAAGCTGAATCCTGAAAAATGGCATCTGGAGAGTCTGTCACTGAAGGTGAGGTTTCAAGATGCATGTTTACTAAATAATATTATTATCTTTAACACTATTATATGGAAAATAGTGTTACAACCCTTCCTTTCTGAACATACATATTTCTGTTTTTTGTACACTGTAAAAAAATGAATAGAAATGGAAACTCAAAATGGAGACATTTAAGGTACATTTGATGATTACAGCAGTGTAACTTTTTCAGCAAAACCCAGACAAAGAGACATTTTGAGTAAAACATGTTTATTAATGATTTTACAGATGTTCGCCAGATGCCTTTTAGAGGGTGTTTGGACACTGTAACGGCGCTGTAGACAAATTAAGCAATTGCTTTGTTGCGACATCATCGTCCACATCGTCGGGGGCATAACATTGATAAAATGATCAAGGGGGATGTACTTTTGTCATATGTCTTTACATCATTTAACCATGGTCTCATTAATTGTTTCATTAAATCTTTTTCTTTTTAGGTGGAAAAAGCCTGCAGTTTTATGGTGTTTACACAAGATGAGCAACACCAACATTTTCCTGGAGGATTCTATGCAAACATTCCTATAAGCTCCATCAATACACAATCAGAATTTCTGTGTGTTTGCACAAAGTTGCACATCAGACACAAACGTGCTGCATCATTTCATGATTTTAGCATGAAGCATTTAGTGGACAATCCTGCAAAAACATCTGATAACAACTATTGGAAGACAGCATGGGATTCTGCAACAGATTATAGACGGAATGTAAAGAGATGCAGAATTATACCAGAGGTACAATCCTTCATGGATAGAAAGTATTTTACAAATGAAAATTTGAAGAACTTTTTCACACGTCAGTTTCCGATTCCATCTTCTAATGGAAGACCTTTATTCAGAAGCAGTGTCAAAATGAATGTTTATGATGTCAGTGAAAACAAAGGTATAACAGTCAAGAGAAAATATGCTTATGTTGTGGTTGGTCTTGACAACAATGATAGGCCAATTCATTATCAAAATGTTATCGACTATACTTAGGACTTAGAGCAGCCGAGACTGCAAACGCAGGAGAGGCACAGCCATGACTCAGAGAACGGGTAGCATCCATCTTCACAGAAATGTTTAATTTTTTAACCCAAAAATGAAATACTTCTTGGAGGATTTTATTTTAATACCTGCAATATAAACCTCAATATATACCAGTTTAGGAAAAAAGTTTATGGAAAAAAAAAAAAAAATCATTATATCTAACAGTAATTAAATGAATAATTCAGTCAAACTTATAAAAGGTGTTTCTCTAGTAGTGCTAATAATAAATGCATTTAAATTATCCCTGTGAATGTAACCATAAATCTACAAATTTAAATTTTTAACTTTGTTAAATAAAATGTACCCAAAAGAATTTTGTTCTTCTGCATTTTTAATGTTTCTATTAAACTCTTTACAATTTCATACAATCATTACAATTGAACAGCAATGATTAGTTTTGGAATAGAAAATACAAATACATTAGTCTGGACAAATAAAAGTGAAATCTGCATCACAGAAGCAAACATGACAGCTATGACCGTTTCATCTCGCTGCAATGTCTTCAGAGTTATGTTCAGTTTTGGCCATGTTTCTTTGTGTTTTGGTTCTGTCTTTCTTGTCTGCATGTTTGACCCAGCTTGTTTGATTATTATTCAGCTCACCTGTTGTTAACCAATTAGCTCATTAATTCCTTCATTTGTTCTGGTATTTATACTCCCTGTGTTCGTGCAGTCCTTGTCCTGTCTACGTCAATGTTGAGGTGTGTTAATCTGTGTGAAGTGTTGAGAAGAAAACACACTGCAGAGAACGCTAGCCTCCCTTGGTATGTCAACCAATCATTGTAGAGATGTAAATTATGTGATATTAGTTTGTATTATGTAATGTACCATCTAGATACTTAATATTTGATTGCCAACAAATTTACCAAGCTACCATGTGAACAGCAGCTACGAATTAAATATTAAGGAAGAACATATGCCTAAGTTGGATAATAACACTGGTTTTAGTTTTAATCATACTTTCTCTTCACATATTTTATTTCAGTTTCAAAGGCAATGGTTTGAATTTTCATTTAAGTTTTTTAATGTTTAAATAGTTCAAGTTTTTCAACTGATACCAAAATTTATTTATTTTAGCTTTATAGAAATTAGAGAAAACGATGATATTCTGTGATGTACATTAGGTTAGCATGTAAACAGATGGATATATCACTGTAAAATGGTTGATATTGTGTATAATACTAGGGCTGCAACAATTAATCAATAATAATCGAGATGTCATTATCGATTAGACGCGTCTGCCCACCATGTCGTGTCAAATATTACAGCACTGAATAACGCATTTCTATGGACAGAATTTATTATTAGCACTACTAGAGAAATACCTTTTATAAGGTTGACTAAATTGTTGATTTAATTACTGTTAGATATGTTTTTTTATCAACTTTTTTTCTAAACTGGTATATATTGAGGTTTATACTGCATGTGCTGTTTAATGTATGATGTTTCCTCAGCGCAAATTTACAGTTATATCCTTATTTTTAAGTATTACAAATTCATGCGAGTATTTTCATTTTGCCTGAAGGCTCGTCCTGACAGTCTGCGTTAAAGTCCCACTGTAGTCCCTTAAAACTCATCTTTGATCACCAAAATGACACATTTAAATGTTTTTTTTTTCCTATGAAAAAAAAAAATTTCTTCATGCCTTAAAATAAATGAAAAATGTTGAATGTAACTCTACACCCTTGCCTCATTTAATATACACAGATCAATGAATATGCAAATTAGCCCCGACTCCACTCGCTCACGCCAGCTCAGAGATCCACTCGGTCAACTTACTGAGGTAAACGCTGCACAATGGTATCGCTGTTTACAACATCGGACACATAACGGTAATTAACATGATTAGACTTTTGCTTGACTTCATTATCAAACAGCTAATAATGTGTTGCTAATGTTACACAAACCATGTTCCAGTTTGCCATATCAGAGTCAGACAGCTGCCTTCTAAATATCAGTATCTTTACAAACACTTTGAACAACTCAGAACATCAGTGGAGAAAAGCATATAGTTCATCATAACATCGTAATATACATCATACACCCACTATACTGTTAAATCTACATGATTTTTCATATCAACAGAAAAATATACCGGGATAACCTGGCTTCTCTTGAGACTCCCCTGCTAGTTCGCTGTTAATGATATGCAAAAGCCCACCCACACGTTGACGTGATTGGTTACAAGGTAGTTTGTGACGTCAGAAATGTTTGAGATATCAAATTAAATTCTTTACAATTTCATATTACAGTTGAACATTATAAATCTGCATCACAGAAGCAAACGTTATAATAAATTACATTTGCCCAATAAAAATGAATGCACCTGTCACCTTTCGAATATTACCTTTCATGCAATGTGAAATAGCTGTTTGTGAATGTAAAAGGTATGCAAAATTTCAAAGATCAAAGTCTATGACAAATAAAATTATGACAGTGAAGCTGGTAATGCTGTTTGTGGAGTTGTTTAATCCTCTGCTGAGATCTTGAGATCTTAATGTCTTCTTTTATTTCAGTTGATTTCATCTAAGGCTGTACACACTGCACGATTTTCAAAGTTTTCAAACTCGGATCACTGTTCTTCTGACACTACAGGGGTAACGTTTGCTGTTGTTTGCACATTACACAATGGATCTGTGACAGCGGGTCATACATTATACAACATTTCAATAGGAAGAATCGTTACTCTACTTCTGGTATCAGTATTTTACTTAACTATTTATTTTCCTAACAAATTTTTACTTTCACTTCACACATTTTTATACAAATATCTGAACTTTCTTCTACTTAAATTAAAAAAAAAAATTTCAGACCTGTTACTTTCGATTAATCGGTATTTGGTGGCATCTCTAATTATTCATAAATAGGTTAGTCTTGATTGGCAAATGCTAAGATTCGGCTCATGCGTGCTCCGCACCTCCAAAATTTTCGACCAAAGTAATGGAACGCGAGAGACTTGAGAATGGAGTGGAAGCGCCCAGGTGGAGGCAAAACTACTGACCTGTTCAGGACTTCAAGTGCAGGTCAGTTTCATCTGTAAATAGGCTATTTGTAACGTGGTGGCTTAGAAAGCGCACAACGAAGAAGCTGGTGTTAAAACAAACAGTCTTTAATGAATGACGAACACAGAGAGTAAGGGAACATTCGTAACAAACAATAACCGACAAAGGACTGAACCAAACAGGAAGTATAATACACATGAAATAATGAGGGAACTAAACAGGCACGGCTGGACAGAGATAACTAATTAGACACCATAGCAACAAATGAGAACTAATGCAGACAAGAGAGAAAAGGTGTGTTCGACATCGGCTGCGGCTGTAACCGATCAGCGAGAGCAGCCTAATGCAGGCGGGGAGGAGCTGAAAATGGAGACGTGAAGTTGGACACTTTCTGCTTCTCGTAGTGATGCTCGCGCTGCGTTTGCATACTTTATCACAGCTGAAGTGAAATAAATGCAATATTTGACTAATACACTGATGTTTCAGAGACATTTTCATTCAGTACTTTATGTACTGCTTACAGCGTCTGTTTTTACAAGAATAGAGTTCATTAAAGCTGCAAGCAGCAATGAAAGGGCCCTTGCACCTGGGGCCACCGCCACCCGGTGGCCTTAGGAAAACAGTGAATAGTGGGTGACATGCATGTAAGCGAGTAAATACAGGAGAAATATAGAAAAGTCATTTTGATGTGCCACACTTCCTGCTGGCAACAGGCGGCGCTTTGACTATTACTGAATATTGCCATGTAGATGTCTTCAGGCCAGGACTATTATCAAACATGTGAAGTTTGGAGCAGATTGGACATTGTATGCCTGAGTTACAACAACTTCCTGTTTCGTGGCGTTAATCGCATACTTTAGCACTTAGCCAAGTGTTTGGTACTTAATGGCATATTTAAATGTGTTTCTGGGAGTGAATTACAGTGCAGAGCATGCCATTTCCTGTTGCCAGCAGGTGGCGCTATGACTAACTGAATATTGGCATATATGTATGTCTTCAGGCCAGCACTGTAATAAAACGTGATGTTTGAAGCAGATTGGACATTGTATGCCCGAGTTACAACAACTTCCTGTTTCATGGCGAAACATCAAACTTTGTCAGGCCATCACGGACACGCCCTTCAGCGAAAACTCAAGATCTTTGCAATTTAACGTCATAAAGGCCTTTAGATTAGACTGACCAAATATGATGTTGATCTGATTAAAGCTCTAGGAGGAGTTCGTTAAAATACAACATCTGGAAATGGCAAAAACTGCAAAAATTTTGCAGAGAAAATTCAAAATATCTCACTTCCTGTTGGGTTTTCAGATTTTGCACCCTGGGACTTTTTTGTAGGTATTGGGCTGTTATATCTGTCTACCAAATTTCATACTTGTATGTGAAACGTAGCACGAAGGGCGCTTAATTGAAATTTTGTAGGTGGCGCTATTGAGCCATTTTGCCACACCTAATTCTGAAACCCATATCAGATGTAAATTTTCACCACTTCTGATGCATGTGTAGAGTTTCATGAGTTTTCGATATTGTTTAGGCCCTCAAAAATGTGATTCATTTCGGCGAAGAAGATGATTTGACCAAGCAATTCCAATAGGGTCCTCACACCATTGGTGCTCGGGCCCTAAATATAAGCATATAGTATATAAAAACTAATGTAGTGGGGTCTAAGTTTTTTATCAGTTTTATTTTGATAAACATGACACAATATAACATCGTGACTACATGAAAAGAGCTTTAACTGTTATAAAAATACAGATATGTGAGCATTAGTGGAACTGAAGGCGTGACAATCGTGAAACAGCTGTGTCGTCATCAGAGCTCGTGCAGCTCCTCTTGAGAAACTGCGCTGGCTGACTCAGGCAGCTGATCTCGAATCGCTCTCGCGGTACTTTGAAGCCATACGTCACAGTCACGTGGCGTCGGCGCTGTCTCAAGTCGGACAAAATTTCTTACCGGCATGCATTGCTTCAAGTCAGCCACCGATCAGTCTGTGCGGCGCTGCATCAAGTCGAACAAGCCTAAAGTGAACTAAACAGAACATACATGTGACATTACGCCCCCCTCCGAAGGGCGCGTCCTTGCGCTGTGACAGAAAAAGTTAATGAGGAAGGAGGGCGGAGGCTTTGGTGGAGGGCGTGGAGCAGGTGATAGAATGGAGCCTGGAGGAGTTGGCCACAGGCACCATGGTGGCACTGACGGTGGGAGGATCCAGGGTGGAGTCTTTGTTCAAGCTCAAACCGGTGCGCAACGTTTTGTTATGGTTTCCAGGTTGTACGACATGTTTCCTGGAAACGGTGTGCAACGGGTTTGAGATACGTTTTCTCTTGTTTGGTGGGTGTGTCAAAAATGTCAGCCAAATCAGCAGCAACGTGTATATAAACCACGCGGTATTAAAGAGACAGCTCGCACAATGGGTATGAATGTAACATAAAAGTACTATACATATTTATATATTTTGCTATTGTATTTTGGAGTGACACTTTCATAAACTTTTCTATTCTCTGATTATATAATGGTAAATATTACAATATCATAGCACAACAACAGTGATCATCAATGATAAGCCTAATACTCACAATAAAAATAATAAGGTCATATAGATCATAACAGTCTCGGAGGTAAGAAGTGGATTATCCTTCATCTGAAATGTTTGTCTTTTCATCCTGAAATGCGAGGCAAATGTTGGATCACAATAATTAGGAACCACAGTTTCCACAAATCCCTTCACTCGATTGGGATGTTCTCTTTTATTCTGGACGTAAGGGCAGTGACTGTAACATCGAGCGTATTTTGCAGTATTAAACACGTATTTATACCGATTTCATCAGGCTCCGAAAATTCCTCAAAAAGAACACAAAGAATGGCCTTCTCAGCTGCCATAGTTGCAACTCTTGCGTTATCAGAACAGGGTGTTCAATGCACCACCGTTTCCGTTTAAAAAACGTTTTGCAACGTTTTGTCGGGGCTGAACGCAGCCCTGGGCTGTGTCCGAAATCGCCCCCCTATACCCTTAAATAGGGAACTATTTGAGGGGAGTTAGTGGTGTTCGAAACCATAGTGGACGATGTTGAGTGCACTCATTCAATCCCACAATGCACCGCAATAACGAGTGTACAACCGATGCACGCTCAATGGCTAGAGAATACCCATAATGCACTGTGAGAGTCACGTGATGAATGAATTCCCGCGTCTCGCCAGGAGATGGCGCCCGCAGCTGAATCGATCATCCATTCATTTTCCAAACCGCGCTGGGCCAGCATTATCATACAGGTATAAATTCCTTTTTAATTGATCATTAAATCGTTTAAAGGAACACTCCACTTTTTTTGGCTCATTTTCCAACTCCCATAGAGTTAAACAGTTGAGTTTTACCGTTTTCGAATCCATTCAGCCGATCTCCGGGTCTGGCGGTACCACTTTTAGCATGGCTTAGCATAGTTCATTGAATCTGATTAGACCGTTAGCATCTTGCTCAAAAATGACCAAAGAGTTTCGATATTTTTACTATTTAAAACTTGACTCTTCTGTAGTTACATCGTGTACTAAGACCGACGGAAAATGAAAAGTTGCGATTTTCTAGGCTGATATGGTTAGGAACTATATTCTCATTCCGGTGTAATAATCAAGGAACTTTGCTGCCGTACCATGGGTGCAGCAGGCGCAATGATATTACGCAGTAATTGGTCGATTATTTTGAGTGAGTAATCGGATAATATATTTTGTGGTTAAAAATAGACCTAAGTGAACAATAGCCTTTAAAATGATTGAACATATATATATATGTATATATAACAATGAGGCAATAATAATTGGTTCAAATATATCAGTATCAAAAGCAAGTAATCATATGGTTACATCAAGAAAGTGTGGACTCGTAGGAAGACCGCAAGAGTTTAGGGACACCCTACAGTCTCGTGGACTTAATGGACACGCACACGTGGCTACCATTGTAAGTCCACAAGACCGAAAATGCACATGAAGTGTGCCGTTTGGGACAGGGCCGAAGTAAAAGAGCCAGTCGTTAATTGATGAAGTCATTGCGTCACTGCAGCTGCCATTAGAGGCTCCGGTTCCCATAAAAACCTGAGACTCCCGCTTAGGACTGCACATGCGCATTGGCTCTCCTAGCCTGAAAAGTACGCTTTTTTAAAGCTATTTGAGCATAAGAAACAGCACCTATGCGACAGTTCATGTGAGATTTTTTTGTTATTTAATTGTGAGTTTGCCAAGCAGTTTTTGAGATTTCAGGATTCCCCCATTCAAATAGATAGCCTAGGACTTGGTCTTGAATGCCGAAATAGCTGCCTGGAGGCGTTGCAAATATGGCCGCTGAGTGAATAGACTTTCCTTGAAAGGGACTTTAGCTGTGTCCAAAATCGCCCCCTATACCCTTAAATAGTGCACTATTTGAGGGGACAGCTATTTGTAGTGGTGTCCGAAACTATAACCAATATTGAGCGAGCTCATTCAATCCCACAATGCACCACAATAACGAGTGTACAATCGATGTACACTCAACTGCTAGAGAATACCCATAATGCACTATGAGAATCGCGTGCTGAATGTTTTCCCGCGTCTGACCAGAAGATGGCGCCCGCAGCTGAATCATCATCTATCCATTTTCCAAACCGCTGGTCCAATGTGGGTACAGTGTAATATCATACAGGTATAAATTCCTTTTTAATTGATTATTAAATTGTTTAATAAATCTTTTCATTACTACCGGAGCTGCCAGTTTGCCAAGTTTCAAATGATTATTAAACAGCAAAAGCACAAACTATGTAAAAGCGGCAGCCCCTCTGGCGCACTCAGTGTCCGAATTTACTTATTTTAATTAACTCCTTCAAGTGGACTATATTAGTGTACTAATGTAGGGAATAGTGAATGAGGGTATAGGGGGCGATTTTGGACACAGCATTTGACTCAAATCAGTCATGCCGATTGCGCGAGATAGCTTTCACCTCAACGAGAAATGTCGCCACGTTTTAATATCGCGAGATACTGTGGCACAGGATCTCATCACACCCCTACAAAAGAGTTTTGGGACAACAATGGACTTTATGAACACCAATGAAAAACTAATGTTAAAAAGTCAAGGGCCATGAATCCAACTAAATAATGGTGACCACAAACTTTATTTTTAATAAAACAATATCTAAACCTCTGTTATTTCTCTAAGAACTTTTGTGCACATATGAAAATAGAGAAGTCAAACTGTTAGTAATAAGTGAAGCTGGTAATGCTGTTATTGTTGTTTAACCCTCCTCTGCTGAGATCTGTTAGTGTTTAATGTTCTGTTGGGATTTAAAGGATTTCTGACATTTTGTGTCAAAATTGAGTTATTCACATATTCATATTCTGTGACAACTTATTTACATTATGTGATGTTTCTTTCTTTAACTTGTGTACATTTTGGTACTTTTTTTTTTTTTAGAAAACAAAAAGGTTCTATCTACAAAGTCGAACTCTAACGAAGCTCTGTAAGGTTCTATCTGCGTGAGCCAATCAGCACTTCGAATGCACGCACGAGGACCAATCAGAATCAGCGTTCTTTGTCATGTCGGCGCGATAGCGGAAGAGATCGTATAAAAACGCTAGATCAGTGAAGAAAAGACTGAATAATTTCACACAACGCTGTGTTTATTAGAAACCTCATGATGGACTATTTTATTTATGATCTTGTCAGTGACAGCAGCACAAATTCCATGGAATTAGTCTTTTTGTGTGTTTTGTTGTATCTGATTGCTGAGGAGTTATTTTCAGTTAGACACCACACTAGCCAGCAGCGCTATTAAGAGGATAGGACCGGTTTTTGTAGTCTGTTTGCTTTATTCCAGCCACGTCATTGTCATACGAGGGAAAGTTATGTATATATTAGGTTATGTTTTAACCTTGATCCATCCTGTGTACTTGTACTGAGCTGTATGTACTATGTAGCTATAAAGGTATACGCTTTGGCACACCGGATAGTTAGATTAAAGTTAAATTTTACATCGTTTGTAAAAACCGAGTTTTTGCATAGTTAAAGTAATTTAAATATTTTAAATGTGAAATATTTTTAATTATATATAGTCAGTGAAACGTTTCAATGTTTTTATTAAACTTTGTTAACACCTTTGCTGAAGCATTAGTTGCGTCCCAAATGACGCACTATGCACTTATGCACTATGTACTCATCCATGTATTGCGTGAATTGTATAAGGTTATTTTGTCATTTAACATCGGAGTCTGACAGCCCCTTCCCTCCCCCCACCCCACGTAATTAAAGCTGTGACAGTTGAGTGCATGAAGTGTCCAACATGCCACACTTTGTTTTTTCCGTTAATTTAGTGCATCATCCGGGTATTTAAAGTGTACTTTTTCTTTTTGGAATTTTCAGTGTGAACGCACTACTCGCACTATTTATACTTAAAAACGTCATAGAATAGTGCGTAAGTACGCGAATTGGGACGCACTAATTGTCTGTTTTCTTGCAGTTTTTTAGTATTAAAATGTCTTACATTTTTCAATATTAAGGCTTAAAGGTCAAATACTCAACAATTTAATTGATGGGGTCCTAATTACAACAATAAACATTAGCATGTTATTTCAGCCATACTGATGTCTAGAGAGAAAGCCGTTGTACATGTCCCAATTTCTGTGGAATAAAGTCCTGGTCAGATGTGTTACAGTAGCTAAACAAAAGGAAACTTAAACTTATTGTAATAATATTGGTGCTTTGCCTGGATATTTCACACAGCTGATGAGTTTTCAGCCAAAATGACGGCACCAGTAATACTCCTTTGCTTCTTTTTGGCATTCTGTCCCCTCTCTGTTGGGACGCCCCTCACTTGTCCTCCTCCATTTCTGAATGAGAGCGCAGAGCAGGAATCAGGGAGACTCTGTACAATGCTGCAACTGCAGACCAAGTTGACCTGTCCCAGTGTTAACCTGTCAGTGAGAGAAAATGAGAAGCTGAATCCTGAAAAATGGCATCTGAAGAGTCTGTCACTGAAGGTGAGGTTTCAAGATGCATGTTTACTAAATATTATTATTTTTAACACTATTATGGTAAGTAGTGTTACAACCCTTCCTGTCTGGTCATACATATTTTGATTGTAAAAAAAAAAAAAAACAACTTCTGAATAGGATGTCTACTTCATAAATATTATGAAAATTATGGAAAAATATGGTTCAGATCACTCAAACCATATATGGAAATCGAAGAGTCCTTATATGGTCACTGGTGGAGTCTGGATGTCATCTAGTGGAAAAGTTTGGTACTGCGCACAAAAAATCTTACTAAAAGTTCTTTTTTTGAGATATCAACCTAAAATTTGGCACAGAGCTTGTTCAGAAATTTAACTTTGATTTTCTTTAAGTTTTACAGTTGAACATGTTTTGTAAAATATATATTTTATATAAAATATAATGCTTTTGAATGGCTGTCTATATGGGTCAAATTGACCCATGAACAGTAAGAACACATAAAATTTCTGTATCCACATTTCACAACACATTAGCATGTTGAAACTTTGCATGCATGTTCATGACCCTAAAGGAGAAAAAGTCACAAAATTTCAAGAAAAACAATGTAGGTTAGTTAGTATTTCAGATAGATTGAATAAAGACATGATAGCTAATTTTTACCATATGTGGCTGACAAAATATTTGTCTGTATTGAAATAAGTGAGAAAAAGCTAATTTTATGGTGTTTAAACAAGACAAACAAAGCCAACATTTTCCTGGAGGATTCTATGCAAACATTCCTATAAACTCCATCAATACACAGTCAGAATTGCTGTGTATTTGCACAAAATTGCACATCAGACACAGACGTGCTGCTGAACCATCATTTTATGATTTTAGCATGAAGCATTTAGTGGACAATCCTGCAAAAACATCTGATAACAACTATTGGAAGAAAGCATGGGATTCTGCAACAGATTATAGACGGAATGTAAAGAAATACAAAGAAATACCAAAGATACAGTCCTTCATGGATAGAAAATATTTTACAACTGAAAATGTGAAGAATATTTTCACACGTCAGTTTCCGATTAAATCTTCTAACGAAAGACCTTTATTCAGAAGCAGTGTCACAATGGATGTTTATGATGTCAGTAAAGAAAATGGTATAAATGTCAAGAGAAGACATGGTTATGTTGTAGTTGGTCTTGACAACAATAATATGCCAATTCATTATCAAAAAGTTATCGACCATAGAGCTCTTACTGCGGTCGGACTTGGCGCACCCAAGACTGAGATCGGAGGAGGCACAGCCATGACTACGATCAGAGACTGAGCAGCATCTATCTTCACAGAAATGTTAAATTTTTTAACCCAAAAATTAAACACTTCTTGGAGGATTTTATTTTAATACCTGTAATATAAACCTCAGTATATACCAGTTTATGAAAAAAATCATTATATCTAACAGTAATTAAATTAACAATTTAGTCAACCTTATAAAAGGTGTTTCTCTAGTAGTGCTAATAATAAATGCATTTAAATTATCCCTGTGAATGTAACCATAAAACTACAAATTTAAATTTTGAAAACTTTGTCAAATAAAATGTACCCAAAAGAATTTTGTTCTTCTGCATTTTTTTAATGTTCCTATTAAACTCTTTACAATTTCATACAATCATTACAATTGAACAGCAATGATTAGTTTTGGAATAGAAAATACAAATACATGAGTCTGGAAAAATAAAAGTAATATCTGCATCACTGTAAGTGACACTAATTCACACAAGTATTTTCTTTTTGCATGAAGGCTCGTCCTGACAGTCTGCATTAAAGTCCCCCTGTAGTCAATAACTGTATCCCTTAAAACTCATCTTTGATCACCAAAATTACATATTTAAATGTTTTTTTTCCTTCTTCATGCCTTAAAATAGCTTGAATGTAACTCTACACCCTTGCCTCATTTAATATACACGGTTCTATGAAAATGCAAATTAGCCCAGACTCCACTCGCTCACGCCAGCTCAAAGATCCACTCGGTCAACTTACTGAGGTAAACGCTGCACAATGGTATCGCTCTTTACAACATCAGACACATAACGGTAATTAACATGATTAGACTTTTGCTTCACTACATTATCAAACAGCTAATAATGTGTTGCTAATGTTACACAAACCATGTTCCCGTTCACTATGTCAGAGTCAGACAGCTGCCTTCTAACAATCAGTATCCTTACAAAAACTTTGAACAACTCAGAACGTCAGTGGAGAAAGGCATATAGTATATCATAACATCGTAATATACATCATACACCCGCTAAACTGCTAAATCTACATGATTTTTCATATCAACAGAAAAATATACTGGGATAACCTGGCTTCTCTTTAGTTTGCTGTTAATGATATGCTAAAGCCCGCCGGCACGTTGACATAATCATAAATCTACATCACAGAAGCAAACATGTTATAATAAATTACATTTGCCCAATAAAAATGAATGCACTTGACAGCTATAATCATGATACGAAATTTTCAGACCGTTTCATCTTGCTGCAGTGTCTTCAGAGTGGACACTGCATTTGGAAGTGGTTATTTAAGGTGTTAGTTCTCTGTAGTCGCTGTGCTCGTACTGCTGCAGGACAAAAATACACATATTTTTTTTGTACTGGAACTAAACTCAGCAGGACGCTGGGCCTCCAGACGCAGGATTTAAATTATATACAACCTTCACAGTTCTACTAGTCTAGACACACTGTTTTTGGGTCAAACAAGAAGCTGTAACGTGAAAAAGAAATGCAGGGTTTAGGAAGAAAACTACAGACATTATTGGTTCAGAGAGATGCACCAGATGGTCAACCTTCAGCAGCCCCTTTTAGAGACGCGCTTCACTTTCTTCTTCCCGCCACTGGACTGCTCTGTCATCAGCTGCTTCCTCTCCTGCTTTAGGTCATTTCCTCTTTTCTCTTTCGTCTTCTAACAGAAACAGAATCATGTATTTATTAGACGCACTTCTTCAGACTGCAGTGATCTTGGTCTGTTCAAATTTAAACGTATGATCTGTGCAAATCGCTGAGCTTCACTCACTTCCTCCTTAACTTTATTTTTAGCCCAAGTTTTACATCTGTAGCAATAGTTATTTGATGTCATCTTATGATCTATCATGAGTACATTTGTAGCGTTTCAAGTTGACTGTCTGACGTCAGGACTCTAATTCTGCTCTAATATAACAGTGTCAGTATGAAGAGCTGCATTACGCCCTTGTTGCATGTCTTTTGTGGCTTATCATGAGACATTGTTTATACTGTAGTTCATATAAAAAGTCATGAAATGCAAAACACTGCAGGTGCATTTGTAAATGTACAGGGCTGTCACAAATGATTATTTTGATAATTGAGTAATTGGTCGATTATTTTGATTGAGTAATCAGATAATATATTTTGTGGTTAAAAATAGATCTAAGTGAACAATAGCCTTTAAAATGATTTAAAATACATAAGTATAAAATAACAATGAGGCAATAATAATTGGTTCAAATAAAGTATCAACTGCAAGTAATCATATGGTTTTATTGAACAACACTGTTAAAATACATAATGTAGTATACATATTATAATCGTGATCAATGGAATATATCCCTCCTTCTATGGCCCTGTCCCAAATGGCACCCTAAACCCTTGCGGTCTTCCTACGAGTCCGCACTTTCTTGATGTAATGCCTCTTTGATTGTCAGGAAGAAGTCTGTTGCAAGACTCTCACCAGTGCGGGCTCAGGAAAAGAGTGCATCGAGGGCGCATAGCGGCCGCAAAGGGGGCGCTCGCGAGCACCCTTCTGAAACCTAAAATGAGGAATGGGACACCCTACGGTCTCGTGCACATGAAGACCGAAAGTGCACATGAAGTGTGCTGTTTTGGACAGGGCCGAAGTAAAAGACCCAATCGTTAATTGATGAAGTCATTGCGTCACTGCAGCTGCCGTTAGAGGCTCCGGTTCCCATAAAAACCTGAGACTCCCGCTTAGGACTGCACATGCGCATTGGCTCTTCTAGCCTGAAAAGTAAGCTTTTTTAACGCTATTTGAGCATAAGAAACTGCATCTATGCGACAGTTCATGTGAGATTTTTTTTGTTATTTAATTGTGAGTTTGCCAAGCAGTTTTTGAGATTTCAGGATTCCCCCATTCAAATAGATAGCCTAGGACTTGGTCTTGGATGCCCGAAATAGCTGCCTGGAGGCGTTGCAAATATGGCTGCCGAGTGAATAGACTTTCCTTGAAAGGGACTTTGGCTGTGTCTGAAATCGCCCCCTATACCCTTCAATAGGGCACTTTTTGAGGGACAGCTATTTGTAGTGGTGTCCAAAACTATAACCAATATTGAGCGAGCTCATTCAATCCCACAATGCACCACAATAACGAGTGTACAATCGATGTACACTCAACTGCTAGAGAATACCCATAATGCACTATGAGAATCGCGTGCTGAATGTTTTCCCGCGTCTGACCAGAAGATGGCGCCCGCAGCTGAATCATCATCCATCCATTTTCCAAACCGCTGGTCCAATGTGGTTACACCATAATGTCATAAGGTATAAATTCCTATTTAATTGATTATTAAATTGTTTAATTAAGGTTTATAAATAGTTTCCATGACAGAGTTCAAGATAAATCTTTTCATTCCTAATGGAGCTGCCAGTTTGCTAAGTTTCAGGTAATTATTAAACAGCATCAGCCCTTCCAGCTAACTCAATGTCCAAATTCACTCACTCGTTTTTATTCACTTCTTCAAGTGGACTATGTTAGTGTACTAATGTAAGCAATAGGGAATGAGGGTATAGGGGCGATTTCGAACACAGCATTTGACTCAAATCAGTTATCAAGGGTCATGAATTCATTTACTAAATGATGGTGACCACAAACTTTATTTTCAATAAACCAATATTTAAACCTCTGTTATTTCTCAAGAAGAACTTTTGCGCACAAAATAGCAAAGTCAATCTGGTTAGTAATAGGTGAAGCTGGTAATGCTGTTATTGTTGTTTAACCCTCCTCTGCTGAGATCTTGAAAAATCTGTTAGTGTTTAATGTTCTGTTGGGATTTAAAGGATTTCTATTGTCTGTTTTGTGAGGATACCATTGTGCTGAAGAGTAGATCCTGTGCTTCAGTCCAGGAGAAGACCAAGAAACACTGATGATGTGCTGCATGTTGCTTTATTTAAAAAGCGGTGACTGTGTTGCAGTGATGTCTATTAACTACTTGGTTAAAGGATTAGTTTACTTTCAAATGAAAATTAGCCCAAGCTTTACTCACCCTCAAGCCATCCTAGGTGTATATGACTTTCTTCTTTCTGATATATTAATAAATATCATTACCAAATAGTGAGCGTTACCAAATGAGTATGAGCTGAAGAAAGTGTCTCCATCCACATCCATCCATCATAAACGTACTCCACATGGCTCCGGGGGGTTAATAAAGGCCTTCTGAAGCGAAGAGATGCGTTTGTGTAAAAAAAAAAAATCCATATTTAACAAGTTATGAAGTAAAATATGTAGCTTCCGCCAGACTGCCTTCCATATTCAAATTACGGAAAAAAGTTGAATAGGGAAGGCGTAGAACATATAGCATAAGCTTTTTGAAGAATACAGGAGTTCTCGTGTAAGACTGAATTTCTTCCTGTTAAAATGAAGAGGCTGTTAAAGAAACTTGCGATCAAAGTTGTCTTCAAACACGGAGGATTTTGATGTGTAACACGTCACTACAACTTTCTCCATTGGATTAATTAGTACATTTTTTTGAGGAGGATTTTTCTGTGTGGAATGTTGACATGTTAATAAACATTAAGTTGAAAGAATGTTTCAGGAACATCATACTAACCTTAAAATGATGTTCTATTAATATTAAGGGAATGTTACAAATCAATGTTCCAAGAATGTTGAGTTGTTGATAAAAATTAAGTTTGAAAGAATGTTTCAAGGACATCATACTAACCTTAACGCTCCACTAACATTAAATGTTCCTCATCTACGTGTGCAGATGCATATATGCTGGCTAATTTATGCTGGCTTTACTGTAAACCATGCTCATATTGAAAGTGAAATCCAGTAAATGCAACCCAACATTGACACTGACCATGTAAACACTCAATAAAGTAAATGTTTTCAACCTTTAGAGATCAAATGTTACAGAGCCTAACCTTTCACTTCAAACCTTCAAATTTAAAATTGTTTATAAAATCTCCAAAGTCTCTTTAATTATGAAAGTTACAACTTACACAGTTTAGGATATGGATTCTGTATTTGTGTGGACTTGTTTCACTTAACTTGCCCAAGTTTTACATATGTAGCATTAGTGATTATTTTGTATAATTATTGTATGACTTTGAAAACAGCGATATTGACTTATCTTATCTGGTGCCCATGACCTGTAAAATATCACAATCTGCATAGTTATTTATTGACCAGATGGTCTTTATATTGGTGCTTTGCCTGGATGTTTCACACAGCTGATGAGTTTGCAGCCAGAATGTCAGTCATACTCCTTTGCTTCTTTTTGGCATTCTGTCCCCTCTCTGTTGGGACGCCCCTCACTTGTCCTCCTCCGACTTTTTATCTCACAATTCAGATTTTTTTTTCTCAGAATTGCGATTCAGTGTTTCCCGAAAGCATAGGTCATACGAACATTCACAAAAAGCATTGCAAATTTGTGTGGTTGGAACTACAGCTCTTGATTTGTGGTAACCTGGGACTGAATTAATCATCTGGAAATACAGCAAAACAATGGAGAACAAAAATAGAGAAGTAATCTTCAGATGCCATGTTTGTTATTTACAGCAATAATCTGAAATTAAAACCGTGTGTACACCAGACATCACGACAGCTAAAAGCTGTCTACACTGGATGCGACAAAGCGCCCGTTGCAAAGCATTTGTCCTTTGTGTCAGCACATCATCAATAAAAAGAGGCATCTGTTTACTGTCGGAGATTTGTCGCTCACGTCGCGTCGCATCCAGAGTAGACAACATCACAGATTCTGTTGTCTTTTGTTGCGTCGCATCCCGCCGCTTGCGTCCGGTGTAGACACGGTGTAATTTGATTGCGCTATTACTCCACCACCTGAGTGACGTCATCAACTATTTTGTTAAACCAACATGGTTGTTGAACCAACCGCACAGAGCCTTGTCATCTCTAGATGGGACTTAGGTGGCCGTGAGTTCCTGAAAAAGTCTTAAAATTTTCCTAATAAAAGGACTTTAAAAGTATTAAATGGTCTTAAATTCAGATTCAATGGGTCTTGTTCGTCACGTCACCGCAAAAATGTCTCCACCCAGACAGCAACATAGTGTGGCCCAGAACCGGCCCACATCTGGTACATGTGGATTACACACGGACCAGATGTGGGCTGGATCTGGGCCGACACTATGTTGCTGTCAAGGCAGTCTGACGGACCCAATGACGGTTTACAAGAATCCAGAATGATTTTGTTGACTGCTCCTTGCTGGTGGAATGAACTTCCTAACTCAATTCCCTGACCATATTCAACCCATATTTTTCACGCATGAGCAATTAATTTGCATTTTTAACTTTATTCTTCTGTACTTCCACTATTGTAGCTTGTACTATTCTAGACAAAGTTAATACCTTGTATTGTGAACACTTCTTATCAGTTGCCTCCTAAAGATTACTCCAAACGCACGCTATGAAGACAGCATATTATACAGAAATGAGAACACAATGGATATTTATGATGTCAGTGGTGAAGGACGTCATGTAGACAAAAGACAGGATTATGTTGTGGTTGCTCTTGACAGCAATAGATATCCAGTTCACTTTGAACAAACTAAAGATATTTCGCAACACTTGACGGAAATGGAAAGGGGAAAAGCTCTTCAAGTAAGAAAAGTACTTAAAGGAAATAAAGCAGTTTTGGAAGTCATGCCTAAGTTTGTAACCATAACTGTGATCGGAGGAGGTGCAGCCGAGACTGCGATCGGAGGAGGCACGGCCATCATCCATATTCTCAGAAATATATAATTTTTCCCCCAAATAATTAAATTAGTTTTGGAGGTTTTTTAAATACCTGCAGTATAAACCTCATATCCCATTATAGAAGAAAGTGCACATTTTGAAAACTTTGTCAAATAAAATGCACTCAAATGAATTTTGTTCTTTTGCATTTTTTTAATGTTCCTATTAAACATTTTACAGTTTCACTAGTAATTACAACTGAACAGCAATGATTAGTTTTGGGTAAGAAAGTCAGTGATAAATCTGAACCACAGAAGCAAACATGTTATAAGAAAAATACATTTGCCCAATAAAAATGAATACACCTATAGGGCTGTGGTTAAATGGGAAATGACTGCTGTGACTGTGATCTGAAATTTCATCTGCGTTTCATTTGGAAGTGGTTATTTCTCTGTTGTCGCGCTGCTGCAGTCAAGCACGTGATTGCTGAGCAAATGGCATGTTCAAGACTGACATTAATATGGACTTATAACAAATCTATTATTAAGAGCGTTGAAAAAATACATGCGGAGGAGGTTAGCCACCCTTGGTAAATCAACCAATCATTGCAAAGATGTAAATTATGCTATATTAATTTGAACTGCTACCACTGATTATATACTAACTACCTTTATTATGGAGAGCAGATACTTAATATTTGATCACCAACAAATTTACCAAGCTACCATTTGAACAGCAGCTGCAAATTAAAAATGAAAAAAGGATCCCATGACTAAGTTGGATAGTAAGTTTTACTAATTTTAGTACTTTGTCTTCAACATATTTTATTTCAGTTAGTATCAAAGGCAACATTTCTACTCTTCCTGTAAGTTTAGTTTTTAGTTCAAGGTATTCATGTAATATTCATATTTTATTTATTTCAGCTTTATTTAAAATAGAGAAAACCATGGTTTTATGTGAAGCATGTTAGGTTAGCATGTAAACACTGTTGTATCGCCGTCTAATACATCACTGTGATGGTGGATCTTGTGTATAATACACACAGACATTGTACTGTAACCTGTGTTATGTTATCTGAATCAAACACATAGTTGAAGGGTTTGCTGATCTTATCATGTTTAACAGTGATGACAGTGAAGCTTTATTAACTTCGTTTCGAAACAAATGCAAGTGTCGTCTGTTTTCTTTCAGTTGCGTTTTGACACTCACAGTCAGATCTCGCACATTTGCTTCTGGTGTTTTTAGGTGTGGGTGGAAGAGATGATTGTTAGTTTTCCTTGTCTCCACCCTTCCCACAGCCCAACCATTGTTTAACGCCTGAGACTGTACAGATGACTGTACGCTGACGAATTCACACAGATTATTAATGTTGTGAAAGACATACCTTGTTGTGAAGGATTATACATGCTGAAAAAGACTGAACAAGGTCAGATTGTTGTGCATTAATGCAAATGAATGAAAAGAAAGCACCTCCTGAAAGATTCTTGGCAAAACAATGTTGATGGACTTGATCAGCTTGTGTGTCCCGCCTTGTTCATACGCCCATGATGAGCCTTACATTTACATTTACATTTAGTCATTTAGCAGACGCTTTTCTCCAAAGCGACTTACAAATGAGAATAGTAGAAGCAATCAAATCAACATGAGTACAACAGTATGTAAGTGCTGTGTCAAGTCATAGTTTCATCAGTAAAGTGCTCGTAGCAAGGTTTTTTTTTTTTTTAATATAAATAAGTGCAAATAGATGGAGAAAGAATAGAAAATCGAAAACAGACAAGAAAAATAAAAGTGCTAATATTGCTGGGTCAAGTGTTGACGAAAAAGATGTGTCTTTAGCAGTTTTTTAAAAATGGCTAGAGACTCAGCTGCTCGGATAGAGCGTGGTAGGTCATTCCACCAACCAGGAACAGACCAGGAGAAGGTCCGTGAGAGTGATTTTGTGCCCCTTTGGGATGGCACCACAAGACGCCGTTCACTTGCAGAACGCAAGCTTCTGGAGGGCGCGTAAGTCTGAAGTAGTGAGTTTAGGTATAGAGGTGCAGAGCCAGTGGATGTTCTGTAGGCAAACATTAGAGCCTTGAATTGGATGCGAGCAGCTACTGGCAGCCAATGCAAACTGATGAAGAGAGGTGTGACATGCGCTCTCTTTGGTTCGTTAAAGACCAGTCTTGCTGCAGCATTCTGGATCAGTTGTAGAGGCTTGACAGTGCATGCTGGAAGGCCTGCCAAGAGAGCATTACAATAGTCCAGTCTGGATAGAACAAGAGCTTGGACAAGAATTTGTGTGGAATGCTCCGATAGGAAGGGTCTGATCTTCCTAATGTTGTACAGGGCAAATCTGCAGGATCGGGCCGTTGTAGCAATATGATCTGTGAAGCTTAAACAATCATCCATCACCACTCCAAGGTTCCTGGCCATCCTGGAAGGAGTTATGGTTGACGACCCAAGTTGAATGGAAAGGTTGTGATGGAGTGTTGGGTTGGCACCGACCACAAGCAGTTCCGTTTTAGCTAGGTTGAGTTTAGCTAGGTTGAGCCGTAAATCACTCTGTTAGGAGGAAACAAGGAGGAAATTACTAAACCTTTAACTAAAATGAAAATGAAAACATAATCATAAAAACAATTCAAAATAATAAAAACTATAATATTATCTCATTAATGCTAAACTAACATGGATATAAGTAACATTGTAATATATATATACAGTATATATATATATATATACTATATATACAACAGATCTTTCTGGTTATATATATATATATATACAACAGATCTTTCTGGTTCTCGAATCTGATTGGCTGAGCTGTGCGATATTCTAGTGATAACAGCACTCCTACCTTTTCACTGTTTGTATCACTCCGCTTGAAGCGACTGTCATGGCGGCCGAGCAAATCCACTGTAATTTGTACAAATACTACACTTGTACCACGAACTGTAGTTTTAAGAGTTTTTAGGTGAGAATGTAGTTGTTTAGACCTGAAATATGTGACTCATATTTAATCATAGCACCTATTTTACTATTTGTTTAGACGTTTTCGGAGATGCGAGCTCCAGGCCATCAGCGGCCGTTCAGTGCTCGAGTACCCGCCGAGAACAGCTTCATCTCGGCCAGTGCTTCAGGGATTTGCCGCTGGCTCTTATAGTGGTTAAACATGAGATATAATTCATTTTGGGTACATAAAATGGACAATCTTTGGTCTTATTAACTCATATTAAAAATATATATATTTATACAACAGTTCTTTCTAGTTCTCGAATCTGATTGGCTGAGCTGTGCGATATTCTAGTGATAACAGCACTCTTACCTTTTCACCGTTTGTATCGCTCCGCTTGAAGCGACTGTCATGGCGGCCGAGCAAATCCACCGTAATTTGTACAAATACTACACTTGTACCACAAACTGTAGTTCTAAGAGTTTTTTTTTAGAGGAGAATGTAGTTGTGTAGACATGAAATATGTAAATCATTTTTAATGTTTTCAGAGATGAGAGCTCCAGGCCATCAGCGGCCGTTCAGGGCTTGTGTACCCGCCGAGAACAGCTTCATCTCAGCCAGTGCTTCGAGGATTTGCCGCTGACTCTTATAGTGGTTAAACATGAGATATAATTAATTTTGGGTACATAAAATGGACAATCTTTGGTCTTATTAATCTATTACTTGTTCCTGAGCAAATCGAATTGAGCTATGCTAAATTAAATAATTTAATATTAAGGCCATATTTAACTTACATCCTGTAGAGCACTGCTTTTGTGCGTTTGACTGAATTGTATAGTTGTGTTTATTTCCTATTGTCATTTATAATGGTTATTGTTGTTAATATTGTTGTTCAATAAATATTATTTTATATAAATAATATGTTGTATTTGTTATTGAGAAAGGGTTCATTAGTGCGTAGTATGGATTGAGCGAAAGTTACATTAATACGCCATTAGATGGCAGCAAACTGTACGAGTGAATGAGTCAGTCACAAGAGACTTTTAAATTGAAAGGGACTTTTGTAAACAAATGACGTTGTTTTAGCGCTGTATGTTATGGAAAATTCACTTAACTGTAAAAAGGACAAATACAAAGATCGCTTTCCTCAGCGGACGTTCAAACAGATTTTTATAATGGATATAATATTATGGACATCGACCTGAAGATTGAATGTTATATCAGACACAGGTAATGCTTGCTCAGGCTCTCTCTCTCTCTCTAATACTGTACAAAATACAATGAGTTGGAGCGACTCGTTACTAGTTCTAAAGTGACGTTTTAGAATTAGTAATGGAGCCTTGAGCTGCGTCTGAAATCGCATACTGTTGAGTAGGTACTACATTTGAATTTAAATTTACTTCATGACCGTTGAAAAAGTACATTCTATATAGTACGAATGCATGTAGTATGAATGAACTCAGACGTACTACATCCGCCATGTTATTACTGTCACATGACCTACCAGCGTCAGTTACGTCCCTTCAACTCCATTCACAAATCCTCTCCTGTGGCCTCATGGGATAGTAAAGTGTTCATCGTACAAGTAAAGTAGTAAGTCATCCGGGTACTTTTCGCCTACTGTTTTTCGAATTATATGAATTCGGACATACTATTCTGTTCGCATACTGTTTTTCACGTACTATATAGTAGAGAAGCATTAGATTTCGGACGCAACATTGGTCAAAAAGTCAACTTGAGATTTTAATCCATGATGGAAGGAAGTAGTTCCACACAAAAGAGGGTTTTAAAGACACTCCATTGTTGTTCTTATTTATTTACACACTCCTGCCATCGAACTGTTGTATAAACGCAATATCACACGAGTAAAAGTGTTTTCACATGTTAAATTTCACATGCGAAATCACGTACAAATTCATGTGGTTTTTCTGTAAGGGTATATATATGTATATATATATATATATATAAATGTATATAGTAATAATATATTTATATATGTGACTATTTTATGTACAAGTACATATAGCACTTCTAGCACACAACACACTCATATTATTATACAATATAATGTTTCAATACAAAAAGCAGGAATTTTCTTTGATCTAAATATATTTTTTTATTTCTTTCTTTAGATTTTGGGATGGAATACAAACATGTTATTAGCGTTTTACACAGTATTCTTAATATGTGCTTTTAGGCCATTGAATCGGCAATGAGTTTAGAAGTGAACCCCAGGTTAAACGTTTTTAAATGTAGCCCACAGGAACACAGAGTAGCATTGAGCGTCAGGAGCTCAGGCTGTAATCCGAACCCTCCTGCTCAGCATGTCAGGTCTGCAGAGTTTGGCAGTCGTGCAGCAGCTTACATAAGCGAGTTCTGAGGTACCTGCTGGTGAAACACTGCAGCAACCTCAGCACATGTGTGTCCTCTTATCTCATTCCTTCTGATTATCTCACTCCAGTCAGGAATGAGTCGGCGCTGATAACGCCAGCCCTGCGGCGACATGCAGAGGATCGCATTGACAGCAAACATGTCGAGCTGCTTACAAACTCCCTACTGCCTCCGGGCAAAAACTGCTTCTTTACACTGTCAGCTGTTAGCTCTAATTTGTCACATATCAACAACATTGAAAATGAGGCTGAAAAAATGTTTATCTTAAAAATCCGTTTCAAGTTTCATGCCAACCCAAAGAAAAATCATAAATGAAATCTCTTTACTATCTCAGTTTAGATGTTTCTCCTGATAAAAAGACCCAATGTAATCTCACATGTCTCAAAATGCGCAATCAGTTATCAGAGATATGAACTCAAAACATTTCTTATTAAATGATCTGAGCTGCTCTCCACATTCATTTCACAGCTCTATACTCTTACTGGACGATGACTAGTGACTCATTTGTGTCTGTTTTATTTTCCCCAGAAGTTTTAGAAGAAACATTTGACACAAAGCTGACTTTACTGAACAAACTAAGCAGGTAAAGCCACTGGAGAAGTGAAGCTGAAGTCCGTGAGAGGTTCAGGGAAGGCTGTGTGCCCAGACAGACCACAGTAGAGTCTGTTTCAGGAAGCCGCCTCTTGGAATTCTGGGAAAATTAAAGGGCTTCTTAAAACTTCTAAACCTGCGTAATTAAACTGCCTCTCAGATGTGCAGGATGGTGGAGGAGATCAGACAGAAGACAGACAGCAAACACAATGTGAGTTTCAGTACATATTACACTCTTAGAAGAAAAGGTTCTAAATGGAATCTTAAAGAGTTCTGTCAAGCGCTTCATATATAGAACCTTTTAGGGGTTCCCATTATGGGATCATTTTATGAATTTAGTTTTAATTAATTCATTTTGTTTTGATTTATTTTTAATTTTAATTACTAAAAAAATGCTGGATTGGGTTGAAAATGGACAAACAGCAGTTGACAAACCTGCTTTGACAAACCTGCTGGGTAGTTTTATTTAACTCAACTATTGTTTAAAAACTACTGTATTGCTTGTTTAAAATGAACCCAAAGTATGTTGGAAATTAACATTTATTAATATGTTTAATAAATGAACATTTATTCATAAGTTTAATGAATAATAATGAAACAATAAACATTTATTAAATTGCTTATTAATAAATGTTCACCTTTTGATTATTATTGTTGCCTCTAGTAATTATGTGTCTGATTTTTAATTTTCAACCTATTTGGGGTTCATTTTAAGCCAGCCATATAGTAATTTTTAAACAATAGTTGGGTTAAATAAAACTGCCCAGCACGTTTAACCCAACCGCTGGGTTTGTCCATTTTCAACCCAACTTGGGTTGTTTTAACCCAGCATTTTTTAGTGTACTTTTAATGATTTAAACAGCTCGTAAGCATACTTTATCACAAAAAAATTGAAATAACCCATTAAACATGAAAGTATTTTATAATCTCCTTATATAGAACAATTTTGGCATAAAGGCTTCTTTAAAATTGAGTCAAGACCCCGAGTTCTAAATAGAACCCCACTTAACCTTTTATTCTAAGAATGCAGCAATAATTGCTTGTATGTGTCAGATCGGAAAAATATATGCACTTGTTGCTGCAAAAATCTTACTCTTAATCTTATTTTCCAATTAAAATATTTTAAAAAAAATATTGAAACAAGATACTTGAGAAGCAACACTGCGTACGATATTAAGATTTGTTTTAGGGTACGTTTACATGACAACAATGCAAAAAAAAAAAAAATGGAAAAGTTTTTTCTTTGTATAGATGACAACACTGTCAAAACGATGCCGTTCACACGGATCTGCGAAAACAACTAAAAATGCTGTATTATGCATGCCAGGTCAGTAGTTGGCGATGTCACTACGCATTCACACAGGGCGTCGGCATTAACCCTCCTCATTAGGCTTGTTCGAGATGCATCGGCTCTATGTAGACCAATCGGCGAATGACATCAAAATACCGCGAGAGCGATTCAAAAGAAAGTACTCTTGCGGTACTTTGATGTTATACGCCAATCAGTCTGCGCAGCGCTGATGCATCTCGAACAAGCCTGTTTACTTTGAATGGGTGACGTCATGCGTTGCCTAACTGAATTGTGGGTTCCTTTGTGTCGCGTCACTGGCGTTGCACGCAGCAGAAGTTGAACAATTTTCAACTTTTCAAGTGTCAATGCAGGCATTAGCCAATCAGATCGCTTTATGCAAATACCCTAGTGCAGGCGCTAGCCAATTGCGTTTCATGCCACACCGGTAAGTAATGCGATTGGTTGTTGTCACTATGATGGTTGCGTCTGCACCAAGCTTCAGACACGCCCTCCGTCAAGCGTCGACGCCCTGTGTGAATGCAGCGTTACAAAGCACTCACGCCAAACACGCATGGCAATAGACTAAACGCGTAATACGCATGTGCACGCCTTCCCTATTTTCACAGATCCGCGATTTTGTTGTCAGGGGTGTAGTAACTATTACAATATAGAAAGCATTCAAAAAATAATAAAGTTCACTGCTTTCAAAAGTTTTGATTTCAAATCAATTCTGTTCTTTTTAACTGTATCATGTATTCCACTAAATCAGTAGTCTCAAACTCAGTCCTGCAGTCCTTGCTGTCCTGCAGAGTTTAGCTCCAACCAGCTCCAACAAGTTTCTAGTAATCCTGGAGACCTTGATTAGCTGGATCAGGTGTGTTTAATTAGGGTTGGAGCTAAAGTCTGTTCTTACTGTATTTTTGCTCAAATACGCAGCCTTGGTGAGCAGAAGAAACTTCTTTTTTCTGCATTTAAAACATTTTAAAAATCTTACCGACACCGAATTTTTGCATGGTAGTGTACTTGCCTTTTTTAAAGAAAATCATTTAGGACTACTGGGTCAATATCATTCTTACAAGCCCTTGAATATATACACATTTATGTTCTAAAATGTAGGTTTGATTCAGAACAGACAATGATGAATTTTGTATAAAAAGAATCTTTACTGTGTGTTTCAGCATGTCACCTAACAACAAAGACCAGTAAGAAATAATAATAAATAAAACAGTGAACTGTTGTGTAGTATAAAAAAATGCCCACATTCATTCTAGAAGGAAAACAAACCCTCAGTTGTAACTATTATCAGGCAGAAAGAGGACAGCTTTATAAACAGGCACCTTAAAAGATGTGATCTGAGATTCGACTTTAAAACACTTTGGATACATTTGTTCAGATCTTGTGGTTTTCTACTTTCCTAGTACAGTTCTCAGAATCAACATCAAGAGAACAAGACACCATCCCTGCAGTGGAAACGAAGATGAACGGTCAATCATTTGTTCAGTAATATATGTTTACGCTTGATTCAAATTAGGTGAGACTATACATGTCTCTGATTGAGCTGGACTTCAGGCATTGGTCTTCTCCAAGAACTGACCAACTAAAACAGTCTGAGTTAAAACCAGTAAAATCCGTTGAAGATTGAGAAGCACCAAAAAAGCTCCTTTGATTCTTTCAAAACTTCTCCCAATTATCCCAGAGTAGCTGCAATTTCAGTTGAAGACATTCAATAGTTACGGATGCTAAAAAACCCAACGCTGGTGGGTGACTCCTTCACCGTTACCGTGACCAGGTTTGCAGTGACGTCTGTGACGAACACGTGCTCTATCAGGCTCCGCGTCGGCCTCCAGTCCTGACCCGCCTGCACCGAGATGGCCAGGTCGCGGTTGTCGCTTGGAAACGAGGAATCGTGGTCAGAATCTGAGCTGCTTCCCTCTTCTCCGGTGCTTAACTCGCTCAGGGTCTTGCTTTGTTTCCCAGCATCTTTAGACAAGGCTCTGTCTTGCACCGGTTGGGAATCTCGACCTTCAGTTGCTGGAGTCTGAGCCAAAATCTTGTCTGCTCGACCTTGATTCTTCTTCCCGAGCCTCTCGGCTAAATCATCCGCTTTGGATTTCTCCCGTTGCGGACTCTTTAGGACTTGTTGGTTGGTCGAGAACTTACTAGGGGCATTCGGTGCAGGACTCTGCTCGTGTCTTGTGTTGAACCCAGAACTTTTCCTTCCCGGGTTGGAGGAACCCTTCAAGTAGGCACTGTCGGTCCCGTTACCCTGCGCCGTTTTGTTGACGCTCTGTAGATTGAGAGCTTGAAGGCTGGAGGGAGTTTTGAGTGATGGAAATGAGCTTGATGGAGATTTCTGGAGAGATCCTGATCTCTGAAGTAGAGTCTGGTCCAACGCCTCCTGTTTCCTCGGCACATTAGGAGAGAGTTGTGGACATGTCTGCCCATTGCTGCTGTGCACATTCAATGCAGCCACTCCTGGAGATTTGCACGTAGGTGTTTTGGGATCGACTCCTCCGCTGCCCATATCTGAGACCGAGAGCTTGAAATCCGAAGCATTTTTTGTTTGTGCCGGTCGACTTAGTGTAGGAGGCGATGAGACCGACCCGACCCGTCCAAGGGAACTTAAAGAACTCTTCTGGGTAAAAGGACTTCTGTTTTGCAGTGCCATCGGCTCCCTTCCGGAGGTTCGGTTCAATCCGGTGTAGGTGAAGCTCGCGGGCATGAGCGGTTTCTTTATGCTCCCTCTGAGCTCCGAGTCTCTGGAAATGGGCTTGAGAATCTTCCGAGGACCTTTGGCCTGACGCAGCGCCTTCAGCTCTGGAGGCAACGCTTTCCTCCCTCGCTTCTTTGGCGGATCTGGCTTGGCCACCACAATCTGCGCTTTCTTCTGCGGGACCGGGTGATGCTCTCGTGGACGAGGGCTCGGCTTCGGATTCCTGTCGTTATCGTCTTCATCGTCATCGTCTGAAGAAGAGGAAGAAGACGAGGAAGATGATGATGAACCAGAAGATGAGGATGATGAGGACGAGCTGCTTGATTTGGACACCACTGGAATGGTTTCCTGAGAAAGGAACGTATAGAAAACGGTGAGAACATAATTGTGCAAATTGAGTTTTTTCACTAGATCTGGGTTTTGTGACATACTCACCAATATTTTTCTGGGTCGTCCACGAGGCCGTTTCCCCTTTTTACGGATCAAGAGTTCCCGCTCCTGCTCCCTAAGAATGGATAAAAGATTTAGTTAAAAAATACAAAACTTACAAAATAGCAGTGATTAGCAATATTTTTGTTAAATTATGACCATTACAGCCATTACGCAAGTATGTATATATATATATATATATATATATATATAGATAGTCAAAAGTACAGACTTCGGTACCAAGTCGGTACTGAAATTTAAAAATGTGAGGCTTTGAGCGCTGTTTAGCGGATTCGTAAACACCTCTGATTGGCCATTGTGTTCATGGCTCATCAGATATGCCTGTGATTGGCCACAATGATCAACGCTCCAAAAACAAGTTGTAAATAGTCATCAATGACGCTCTTCACCGAGCGCTTACACAGATGCACACGGGAGCTCCCGCTTTGAAATTCAAACACTTCTGTGTGCTTTCAAACGCTCCCGTGCGTTGATCATTGTAGCCAATCACAAACATATCTGATGAGTGTGTGAACACAATGGCCAATCAATCAGAGGGGGTTTAAGAATCCGCTCAACAGCGCTCAAAGCGTAACATTTTTAAAATTTCAGTACCAACTTGGTATCAAAGTAAATAATCTTGTACAATAATATATATATATATATATAGTGCAAGATTCTTCACAAATGTATCATTTTATTTATTATTTTAACAAACAGTCTTGGCTAGCATATCAATTACGGCAAAAAACAGTGGCCTGATTGTGAAATTCATTTCCTGTTTTTATGAACGAACATTTACGTGTCCTTACTTCCTGTTCTTTCTCACTACTTCCTGTCAGAAGTCTTTGTTGTTCTAATTTGAACAACAGCAAAAAAAAAAAAAAAAAAAAAAAAATCACATTTCTTTTCTCTTTCTTTGTTTTTTGGTGGATGCGTTAGCAAAAAGTTGGGTTTTCAAAGAAAAGCATCATCGTTTGTGCTCCAGACATGAATGATTCCTCAAATGTTATTTTAAGTGATCAGATTTATGTTTTTTTCCTTGGCCGATGTTAAGACAGGAGAAAAATTCCCACAGACTTACACTGAAGGATAGACCCGAGCCATATTTAGACAAATATTCTTCTGAAAATATAAACAGTAAACAGTAGCAAGTTGGTGTCAACACGTGGTTTCGTTTCTTCTTGTAATCCAAGTCTTGTTTTCACACGGATTCTTCATAAACTGTGAAACCAAAACGCTGACAGAGAAAACTAGTTCTGCTAAAAATGTTAACTGTTAAAAATGTTAACGATGTTTGATTTTCAGTCAGTCTGCAGAGGACCTCGTGAGCCTGGACACGTCTGCAGCCCCTGAATGGCCTGTGAATGGAGCCCCATTTACACCCTCCCAAGCGTTGCAGCCCATATTGTTTGCACATGGAGAAAAGGGGGCGTCGCTCTCACACAGAGACCTGCTCGTCCAATGGGAGAAACCTCTTACCTCTTGTTAAACGCAGCCAATAGTCTCGGGTCAAGAAGGTTTTCCTGAGGTTCCCAACTGTTATGCCTGAAACACAGACACTGGCGTGTTTAGCATGTGAGTAGATGACACATAACACACCCATGATAAAAAAAGATGGTTATGTAGAAGGGAAAGTTTATATCTAAAGTTGCGTAACTTATTTATTTTTTACGTTTCACACTATTTTAATCTCATTTTCCTGCGGTGTGACAAAGTTTTAGAAGTACAAATAATTCATATAGCCTTGCAATTAATATGAGTCATATGCACATACAAGTATTGCCAAAATTAGTTTTTTTTAATATGAATTACAGCATGTCTCACCGCAAGACGCTGCTTAGACTGAATCAGCATAGCCATGCATGCAAAACAAGCTATTTGTGTAGCATCCAATACCATTTGGATACCAATTTTGCATCTACTACTGTAAATGTAAACAGAAGGGATGTAGAGTAAAACTGGACTTTAGTTGGCGTTATATAGCAGAGAAAAAAAGAGAGATAAGATGACCGTTTACTTTAAAAAGGTACTTCAAAGAGTCTGGACCGTCTGGATTTCATTTAACACAAAAAAAAAAAAAGTAGTGATCCACCAAAACAGACAGCCTTAACCCAGCATTACACAAAATCAACAGCATTCATTTTACATCCATAACTACTAATACTGCTACTTCCAATGAGAAAACAATGCAAGACGAGGCATAAATTTTCCATCAGAAATTGTTCGGATGGTGAAAAGTAACAGGTGGTTGAAAAATAAGAGCGCTTAGAGACAGTCAGTCAAAAAGAAAAGTCATTCCAGAGGTGGAGAAGTTATTACATTTTGATGAAAGACTAAGCATATAACTTTTTCTTTTGGAATAGTGTGCACATATGAATCAATCACAAGAGACCAGCAAATTGTGTTAGAATAAGTTATCACTTGCATCCCACAACAAAAACAAAAAGTATTTAATAGCTTAATTTACAAAACATATCAAATGTTAGACTAAACAATGAGATTTCACCTCTCGTCCCTCATTTAAGACACTTTAAGTGGCATTTTGCCCTCGGTTGTGGTCAGTTTATGACCCTGCTTGAAGAAGTAATAATAAAGAATAGAAAATAGATGGAAGCTGTAAATAATCAATGAAGCAGATGGAAGCGCGCGCGGGAGGTGTGGCTCGTGTGATTGACAGCTCAAGTGCCCAGAGACGGGGCAAAAAGGGGGCGACAATGTAACAGAGAGCAAGAGTGGGGGCATTAAGGGGGGTTGGGGGGCAGCTGGAGTTTTTAAAGAAGAAGAAAAAAAAAAAAAAACTCGAAACAAACCACGCGCTGTGCGTTCTACAGGCGGCGCGAGATCAAACTGTTTTCGTTACAAAAGAACAAATTGTTGCAAAGTAACACAATGCGTTCCAAAACTGATACAATGTATCAATTCGCTTTACAACAACCGACCGACCATTAGGCGACTCTAGAAACTCAACACATGATGTTTATCACTGAAAACTAAAATAAATCATAACACTAAAAATAATGCATGCAAATATCTTTATGTTTGTTTCTGTCGACCCGCAACCGCGATAGGACATAACGAACAAAAAAGCAAAACAACTTGATGAAAACACACCGTGGAGAAAAAGTAACTTGGAAGACAAAGAGAAATGCAGCAAAACGAGGCAAAGGCGATCCGATCTGATGCAGTGTGATCAAGTAGACAGCAGTGCACGAATTCACGCGTGGACGTGAAATTAAACGCGCAACACGCTGTTGTTGTTGTTTTCATTGTTTCTCTCTCTCTCCCTCCTTCTCGCGATTCACATTCAAGGATGTTTACTGGCACCGTGAGTAAAATAGCGCAGCATTAGCAAAGTACTAGTCTATATAATGTATATATAGCCTACATATTCTACATATATGCTTACACACACATAATAAAGGCAGTATGTGTATCAGTTCTCACTTACTTGGACGACCATCCTCTCCACTTGACCAGATACTCCAGTTTTCCCTGTGGAAATCAAACACGCGTTGAGGATCACGATTCACGCGTGGTGAATGTGTGTGTTTGTGTGTATGTTTGTTACCTTCCTCAGGCGTTTGTTGAGGATACACTCGGCATCAAAGACCTGCTCTCCCACCGCGCTCAGCTCCTCCATGACTGTTCTCATCTCATTCTCATCTCATTCTCCGTGACCGTGTGTGAGAGGGAGAGCAGAACAGGGCAGAGGGGGGCGGATACGCAAACGCGCAGCGAGCGCGCGCAGTGGCCCTCGGAGGACACCGTCCGCGTGACGTCACACATTTTTTAAGAATTTGAGTTTTTGGTCAACAGCATAAATTATGTATGATAATCTGACTTTATTGTAGTTGTGTTATTTTGATAGAATCCACTAATTTCATAGAATTTACACACATAAATGAAGAGATTTCACTCTTTATTAGCTTTATTAATGCAACCTTTTAACTTTTACTTCTAAACAATACACATAAAAATGATCAAAAGCCTATATATTGTTAATTTTAATTAATTTATTGATTTAGTTGTTATTAATATTTTTTAAATATAACATATTGTGATCTTATACTTCATATTATTTATATATATATATATATATATACGCACACACACACATTATATATGTAATTAATATAATATATTAATATAATATATTGAATAAATATTGTATGGAATATATATATATATATATATATATATATATTTCAAAATATATTATTTCAACAACACTCTTTTTGTATAGTATTCTTGTAATACATAAATAAAAACAGACTGGTTAATAAAGGTGAAATGTTAAATAATGAGGTACAATTATTTATATAAAAATGTATAATAAATGACAAAAATCAATTTTATTTGATATAAAGAGACAAAACAATTCACTGTGGAAGGGAAAAACAAGTGGTTTTGATCACAATAAAACACAATAAAATAGGAATATTTTCAGTATTACAAAATATAACAAAATGTGTTTTTATATATGAAAATTAATATATTCTTAATATTTCTAAGGGATTTGTTTAAAATACAAGGGAAAACTTAAAGTAAAATGAAACATTTTTAAATATAGGACTGTTTTGAAAGTTTCTGATGAAATTCTAAACACAATGAATTCATCTCTTGATACCTATATAAATTCATCAAGTGCTGCAGCACTACACATAAGCAGTTATCTCATCTAATGAGCATCATTCTACATATGTTTTCCTCTGTCTTGCAGTAGATTATATCTGTGGGAAGGATGTCCTCATATATATTTGTGTGTGTGTGTATCTTCCTCTGGATTCCTGGTTCTAAAATGATGTTTGTTTTGTTTCAGAGTTACACTTGTCAATCTTCCCCTCGTCTGTGGAACTGTAAAGAACCCAGAAATTAAATCACATCCAGATCATTAAGTGCAACATTCAAGATCTGCTCTGTAAAGTCAAAATCAGGTTAATAATGACCATATTTATTATTGTTCAGTCCGACTATTCGGTTTCATTCCATTTCAAAAATACTTTCTTTTTTAATTGTAATCTTAAAACTATCTTATATTAAATGTTATCTCTTTTTATGTAGTTTGCATTAAGCAGAAAGAGCTAAAGAAGAAGCTTTGTGACAGTACAACATAAAACATTTCAACTTTCTACTGTCAGTCAATGTCTGATATTCTGAGATGTCAGTTAGTGTGAGATTTACCTGCTTTTGTTCCTCCTGCGTTTGTGAATGCCACGACTTAACAGAACAACAAAGACGATGAGCAGAAAACCAGCAACAGCTCCCAGTCCAGTGAAAACACTGGTGAGAATATCATTACCAGATGAGCGCTCATCTGAAATACACACACGGTTCTGATGATTAGTGAATGTTTCATTAGTCAATGTTTCAAGGATTAGTTAACTTTAAAATGAAAATGACCCCAAGCTTTACTCACCCTCAAGCCATCCTAGGTGTATATTACTTTCTGAATTCTGATAAACAGTCGGAGAAATATTAATAAATATCCTGACGCATCCAAGCTTTATAACGGCAGTGAGCGATACCAACGAGTATGAAGCTGAAGAAACTGCATCCATCCACATCCATCCATCATAAACGTGTACTCCACACGGCTTTGGGGGGTTAATAAAGGCCTTCTGAAGCGAAGCGATGCGTTTGTGTAAGAAAAATATCCATATTTAACAAGTTATGAAGTAAAATATCTAGCTTCCGCCAGACCACCTTCCATATTCAAATTACGAAGAAAGTGTAACACCTCTCACAGTTCAAATCGCTTACGCTACATCCTACACCTTCTGTATTCAACTTATGAAAAAAGGCTTTTTTCGCGTATTAAACTTACGCTTTCTTCGTAAGTTGAATACAGAAGGCGGTCTGGCGGAAGCTAGATATTGTACTTCATAACTTGTTAAATATGGATTTTTTTTTTACACAAATGCATCGCTTCACTTCAGAAGGCCTTTATTAACCCCCTTGAGCTGTGTGGAGTATGTTTATGATGGATGGATGGACTTTCTTGAGCTTCATATTCGTTGGTCCCATTCACTGCCATTATAAAGCTTGGATGCGTCAGGATATTTATTAATATTTCTCCGATTGTGTTCCTCAGAAAGAAGAAAGTCATATACATCTAGGATGGCTTGAGGGTGAGTAAAGCTTGGGGTAATTTTCATTTTAAAGTGAACTAATCCTTTAACATCAGTGCTTTAACTTAAAAAAAGGACAAACGGATGGATGGATGGATGGATGGATGAAAGGATGGACAGGTAGATAGATAGATAGATAGATAGATAGATAGATAGATAGATAGATAGATAGATAGATAGATAGATAGATAGATAGCTGTTCTCACTCTCAGGCTGTATGGAAGAGTTGAGCATGTGTCGTGTGACGTCCAGGTGTCCGTCGTTGGGTTCAGGTGTGATTCCCAGCAGGTGGCACATCAGTGGGTAGATGTTGACTGTTTCAAACGGCCCCACCTCCAGATTCTTCTGGAAGTCCGGCCCCACTGCCCTGAAAAACGGCTTCATGTCCAGAACCTGGTTATCATAGCCGTGCTCTCCCTTATGGAACTGCACTGGGAAATACTGCGGAAAAATAAAGAGATAGTACAAAGGCACATGAATAAATGAATATAGAAACTATCAGCACTTTAGAGCACCAAAATATTCAAATTTACAGCGATCATCTTATATGTTTGGAATGGAATACTATTTTAATGACTATTTTGAAGCTTACTCATTAATGTTCACTATATGCTACTGTACTTTTTTTTTTTTTTTGTAGAAAAACAGAAAATGTACTGGTAATTTTCTGACAGTTTCCTTTTACCATAAAAGCAACACAGTGGAATGCGTAATTCAAACTACAGGTAAAACACCTGTGAGAAATCAATATGGGAATTCCCTTCATATTAACACAGTACATTGTGCCATATTTTAACAGACTGTTCTTAGAGCCAGTATGCAAAATGGAATAATAAACCCAGATAAAATTTACATTTTAATATTTGTCACATGACCTCATCATGTTGAATGTTTAATACAGATAGTGCTGAGTTATTGTCTTGGAAATAAATATGAGCATTTTTAGCCAAATATAATGCCTAACCTTTTGATAGTCCAGTCAAATAATGATTGGTTTGTAAATCACATTGGAAATGGAAAGTAAAGTTGTGGGAAACATTATCAAACACGAAGTATACTAAATATTTTGGCAAATGTAGAAGATCATCCTGATATTTCATGCATAAAAACATTTCATACATATTTTCACTTTGTGCAGAGCTTTTCTTCATGTGAGTTTAATGTTTGCATCTACTTTTTTCACTCAACAGGTGATGATCTATGCACATGCTTTCGAACCTTCAGAGAGATGTGACAATTTAAACAGCAGAGGGCGCCACAAACCAGCTGATTTGTCTTATGGTTGTCATGGCAACATGTGGCTTATGGGTTCAGAAACAAAATTCAGCTAAGGTAAGTCTTTTGTTTGGCTCTTGGATCATGTTATGGTTATTGAATAGTTTAGGATGGCAAGGTAGACCAGGTGTCTGGCTTGGTTTGATTTTCTCATGCTTTGCACCAGTGTGCGGTTGTTAGTATGCCACACTTGTAAATCTGACCTCTGACATCTGGGTCAAAGGTGAACAGGAGCTCAAAGCGTTCGATGCGCTTGCCCTGACTCACAAGTTGTCATGGGAGCAGATTTGATTGATTGATTGCTAGCAATGTAAATTAAAAGGAGTCAGGGGCAGAGTAGATGTCAGCCATTGATTGTGTTCGGTTTGTTTGCCTGTAATTAGATTTACATTATTCATGTTTTCTTCTACTATCTGTTATTATAGTTAACTACAACTAAAACAATAAAAGCAAACATTGTTTACATGTGCTTTGATCTGAACACAGAGTGATCGCTTTCACTGATGAATCAAAACCATTTAGTCAATTTAAGCTCCGAATGAATGTAATATTGCATGTGTGTCGGCAGATCGCTAATTCAAGCCATTAACCATTAACATCAAGGACCATTAACATTTTTAATAAATTATTTTCATGGTTATTTAGGACTTTTCCCCCCAAATTCTCATTAATGTAATGCAAAAGTATTTATTTATTTGTTTATTTGATCGTTTATAATTGTGCATTTTTTGTACATTATTTTCATGGTGATTTAGCACATTTACCCCCAAATTCTCATTATTGTATGCAAATTTATAAATAAATGTATTTATTTATTCATTTATTTATAATTAATTAATTTTGTACATTTTGTATTTTTTTTTGTACATTATTTTATGTTGATTTAGCACATTTACCCCCAAGTTCCCGTTACTGTAATGCATATGTATTTATTTATTTATTTTAAATTAATTAATTAATTTTGTATTTTTTGTACATTATCATTTACATTTTTACTAGTTCATGCATTCACTGGGAATCGAACCCATGACCTTGATGTTGCTAGCGCCTATACTTTTTTAAGTAGGAAAAATGTGCTTAAAAATCATAAAAAAAAATGTCACAATGCAAAAATCATAACTGATACCTAAAACATGCTTTATCTTCTTTATGTGATATAACTTCTTTTTCTTTCTTTTAATTTTGAGGTGAAAATTCACCCAAACATGCTTGAGTAAGGTCTTTTTAATCCCTTGATAAATTTGCATTAAGGTTTTACTTCAATGTCTTTTTAAAAATGAAAGGCTCACCCCATTGATGACGTATCCTGGATCGGCCCAGAGGATGATGGGTAATATGCGGTCATTATGGGAGTAATGCAGGCGAGCGGGAATCTCCTCTTTCTTATAGACGTGTAGATGTGGATGAGCGCCTTTCAGTGCGTTGTACACTTTATCTATTCTTCCTTCTTTGGGAAGCAGAAGTCCCACCGGTCCAAAGTCCACAATATGGAAGGACAGATCTTGGAAAGAGAAGCCGGGAATCTTGGAGAGGATGATCTCTTCCACCAGCCCGTTCCGGTAGACGGTGCTCATGCCGTGATCGGCCGTGATGATGATATTGAGCCGCTCGCTCAGGCCATTTCGCTCAGCCGCACTCCTCAGGTAGCCGACGGTACGGTCCACCTGTCTGACCATCGCCCTGCGCTCGGGGGAGTCTGGCCCGTACCTGTGTCCGGTGCTGTCAGGCTCACCGAAGTACATGGACACAAAGTCCAGGTCCTTCTCTCTGAACCAGGACTCCATCACTTTGTCTATGTTCTCTTGCCAGGCCGTTTCATTGCTGTAATTGTAGTTTTCAGGCTCCACTTCTTTTACAACAGCACTTTCACCCTGATAAGTAGATGCTGTTCCAGGAAAGTGGAGTGAACCGGCCTTGAGACCCTTTTTTGGGGGGGAAATCATTCATATTCATTTAGCAAATGCTTCTTTTATCAATGCAACTTCCTGAATGTTTTTACTCTAAAAGCAAACCTCCTAGAGAAGCGGAAAATTATAAATCTATCATTATTTACTCAGTTTCGTGTCTTTTTCAAAGCTGTATGTCTTCCATTAAACACAAAACAAGTATAGTATACAATTATTTTTTCCATACAGTAAAAGCAGACAGTGACCAAGCCCAAAAAACCTCATTCATGCATCCACATCCGCAACTTGACGAGTCATAGGCCCTGTTTACACTTAGTTTTAAGATGCATTTTGGTCGACTGGATCACAAGTGGTCTACACTAAATACAGGTGTAACGAGGTCTAAAATGTTTTGAGCTTGTCCACTTTCAACCACTTCCAGAGGTAGTTGAAAACGCATTCGACCAGATTGTTTTTGTAGTGTAAACGCTCATGTGTTCAAATGAGTTTGAACAGCCACAAAAGACCGCATACACTCCACCTACTGATGTAAGCCATAAACGTTATGGGAAGCGCACTAGCCAGATGGGATTTCATGAGTTCACACTTACATATAATTAGATAGAGTAAAGGTTGTGTGTATCTGGCGTGCTGTTTGGGGGGAGGGCTCTGAGCTCTGAATTTTGGCCCGAACCCAGAGTACTCTTCCGGGTTGTGATCAGAATAGTTAGGACTAGATGTGAGGAGATGGGGTGGTGGAGGGATGCTAATAAACTGTCAACAAACAGAGGTAAGTCTGCTGTATATATACCTCTTATCGTTAATTGAGTTGATTAACTGAATGCGCTTCACTCGTGTTAATTAGGTTAATTATCTGAACATGCTCCTCCTGAACTTTGTTAATAAAACATAATTTCACGAGTTCACACTTACATATAATTAGATAGAGTAAAGGTATTTGGCGTGCTGTCTGGGGGGAGGGTTCTGAGCCAGAATTTGGCCCGAACCCAGAGTACTCCCCAAAAAGCAAATGAGCAAAGGACAGCCGCCAGAATGAAGACCCCCCAAAATGAGTGCCGAGATTTGGCGGGCTGGCGTTTTAAAAAGAAGCCTGGTCATTTGACCGGGAGGGCCCACACAACCTCCGACGGGAGCAGGTCACAGCCTCAGGCGGGTGGGCCCTACCGGCTACCAACATGGATCAACATGATGAATTCCGACGGATGAATGAGGAACTGCGTGATTTGGAACGCCCGATCGGGATGAACACGCCGCATTTGACGGGAGCAGCTTACGGCGTCTGAGCCCTACCAAATGATGAACGAGGAGCACTGTAATTTGAGCTGTCCGACTGGGAGGACCCATGCCACCTCCAATGGGAGCAGCTCACAGTGCCCTACCGATCGATGAATGGGGAGTGGTGTGATTTAAAAGATTCGCAGTGATTCGCAGCATCCAATGGGAGTTCAATATTCACGGCATCAGACGGGTAAGCCTCGGTGGCAGACGGACGGAAAGTAAAGCATAGATGTTCGACCGTGAGGCTCTCGCAGCGTCCGATGGGAGATCAAGACTTGTGGCATCGGACGGGTAAGCCTTGCCGGCAGACGGACAGAAAGTAAAGCATAGATGTTTGACCGTGAGGCTCTCGCAGCATCCTATGGGAGATCAAGACTCACGGCATCGGACAGGTAAGCCTCGTCGGAAGGAGAAAGAGAAAACATGGACGCTCGACTAGGAGGGCTCTCGCAGTGTCCGATGGGAGATCAAGACACTCACAGCATCAGACGGGTAAGCCTCGCCGGACAGGGAAAGATAAAAAACGGACGCTCGACCGGGAGGGCACACGCAGCATCTGACGGGATATCAAGACTCACGGCATTGGGCGGGTAAGCCTCGCCGGATGGATAAAGAGAAAAACTTTTTTTTTTATCCAATGAGGGTTTGGTGGGCTTTTTTGATGTGGAGCCGGTTGGTCCTGATGTAGCTTTGGAAAGCGTCTGAGGACCATCGTCCGAGAGCTTGGATCTGCTGCTGGGAGAGGCCTTTTTCGGCTGCTGAGGTTGCTGATAAACTGTCAACGAATAGACTTAAGTCTGCTGTATATATACCTCTTATCATTAATTGAGTTGATAAACTGAATGCGCTCCTCTCGTGTTAATTAGGTTAATTATCTGAACGTGCTCCTCCCGAACTTTAATAAAAACATCATTTAAACTGTCGGCTGAAGACCCAAGTTTGGTTTGAAGACAAAAAATGTACCAAGCACAATGTTCTCTCACCATTCCTGATTTCTAACACGCACTCACAGTGTTCGGCCGGTCTTGCGGCTGTCAGAGCAGAAACGAAAGCTGCTGCTCTCCGTATGTTTTTCCGTCGTCTCCTCTTGCGTTCATATGCAAATTGCGTGAGCTTATTTCGTCCATTAGATTGAAAGATCTGAAAAAGCCCATACATTTACCCGCCCATGGACCCTCCCCTTGAAGAAATCAGGACAGAAGTGGTTGAAAGTGGACAAAAGAGACGGATTAAAACACCAGGTGTACGGGTATGTGTCTGCCTCGTCTACTTGTGATCCGATCGACCAAAGCAAAGCATCTTAAGTGTAAACAGGGCCACATATACTTATTTATGGTCTTTGTTTGAAGCTTGACAGTCCTTGGTCACAATATGCATCCTTTGCATGGACAAGAGAAACTCTGAGATGCTTTAAAACACTTTTTGTGTTCCCAGAAAAAAAAGAAAGTCATAGGTTTGGTGCGACATGAGAGGGAGTGAGTAAATGATGATAGAAATGTCCTTTAAATGGCTTTGCTTAAAGGCACAATGGTGGTAGTTCATGCATCACCTTTCTAAGGGTTTGAAGCTACAACCTTACTATTCTGCATTTTTACCGACTAGCATTTTATTATTATTATTATTATTCTTATTTATTACTGTGAGCAAATCATCATATGAGACTCAGTTTCTGAGTTGGAAATAATTGGTTTGACTCATTTTCAGTGATTAATTTGGTTGAATCTCTTGTGTGTATCTGGTTTTGTAGAGGTTACTGGAGGAAATTAAATGAGGTGATCAAAATTATTCAAAGTGAAGTGTTTCTGATCATTAGCAGATGGTTTGCTTGTGGGAAATACGTGTCTTGCAGGAGAGCAAGTCAATTTGAAATGGTCCTCTTTAACCAACCAGCATTACGATATTAGGTTTATACTGATAAACCTAAACAGTAATGCTACTTGGGATGGAACCTGCTTGTGTAAGCGACAGACGTGCGTACCTGTCTCTGAGCCGTGATCCATATGGGCAGACTTCCGTTGTCCCACCACTCGTTCACAAACTGTGACTTGTAGTAGGACTTCTTCTCCCAGGTGCTGGTGTTAAACCACATATTGTGAATTACACCGTGATTCTCAATATGTTTACCTGCAAAGAGATGCGCGTGTGTGTGTAAGTATTCATTATTGCATTGTTTCATCTATTTATTATATAAATATATATTATACATATATATTTAAAGCTATTTATATTGTATAGAATGAAAATTCATTTCATTATTAGAATTAAATTATTAAATTATATATATTTGTCTGTCATTTTATACTGGCATGATTCTTCTGTGTGGATTGCTGGCATCCATTAATTCATATGTGATGTATTTTACCTGTCAGGATGGTGAAGTGTGTCGGGCTGGTGATGGTGATGAATGCAGGGGTCACGTATGTGGCTTTGACCCCGTCCTTCGCCATGGTGTCCAGGTGCGGCGTGTCCACGTCCCTGTCGTAGTCCCACCTGAAGCCATCAAAGGAGATGAGCAGTAGTTTGCTGTGCTCAGTTGCCCGGTGCGTTGGAACGGGGACCGCCAGAGACTGAACACACAAACACAGACAGAGAACCGCCGTCCACAGCATGATGAATCACAGTCAGTGCGGATTCACAGCTGCTGCAGGTGTTCGGCCTCACTGTCTCTGTGGCACAATCAGCGGCTCACACCTGATTGCATTCGGTTCTCCTGCTCAACCTCTTTTACTCCCAATCGCGCACGTCTCTGCAGGCCAAAGTTTCATCTGATTATCTTATCTCTTCAAGATTAGCTGGTTTGCAGTTTTTTGCTGAGACTTGATTTACACACAGACACATAGATTTAAGAAAGTGTGATTGCTGTTTGCCTGTGCACAAGTTCTCTCTGATTGCTAGGTTAAGTTGGTTGTAAGGGTGTTGCTAAGTGGTTTATAGGTGTCTGGTGTGAAAAGAGTCCTGCATCACCGTGTCTCTGTGATCTTCTCGTGTGTAGATATGCTCAAGTCGCTCCTTCAGTGTGTGTCTGTGGGATTTTTTCACCTGTTTCCTAGTCCAGCAGATAAAAATGGTGCGTCTGATCAGATAGTAAAGTTTATTGTGGGGCGAGTTGCATGCTGAAGTTTAATAATTAGTGATTAGTGATTTGAACTTTCTATTCATCAAAGAATCATTAAAAATTTATCAGTTCCACAAGAATATGAAGCAGCACAATTGTTTTCAACATTGATAATAATCAGAAATGTTTCTTGAGCATCAAATCATCACATTCAGGATGGATCGGTGTCTTTTAATCAGCTAGTGTTTTGGTGATTTTAGTGGATGTATCAAGTTCTCCTCAAGTTCACACAGGTGTTCTATAAACTTAATGGAATGTGTTATGATTGCACTTATCAGTGCATGATTAGCATTGACCGGAGAGCAGATCTTACTGTAACTCACTAATTTCACTATCATTATTGACCTTGTTAAACAGTTATCAATGTCCTTCTGAAAGAGCTTTTTCTCTTGTCTTTGTCCTTGACAGTAGTTCAGGGGAAATATCTAATCTGTGTGAAGATAAAGAATTACATCCCTCAGCCTACTTATAAATAGCTAATTCATTACAAATCTTTTTAAATGAACACCAGCCTTGACCGGTGTTAGTAAAGTGTTTGTGTGTAGATACGTGTTCTTATATGATCCCTGATTTGAGTCTGATTTGTTAAAATAAAAATGTCTTTTTTCATTATTATTTTTAGTTTTATTCTTCTATTGCATTTTCCTTCAATATTGAATTTGAAGCTTGTCCTCGTCACTATGAGCCCTTCATCCCTCACCCTATCACCATGACAACTCCTGATTCTTGACAGCATCACCATCACGTCTCCTCACTCCTGACAGTCACCATGACGACCCCTCACTCCTGAAAGAATCACCATGACGACCCCTCACTACTATGTCACCATGACGACCCCTTAGTCCTGACAGTCACCATGATGACCCCTCACTCCTGACAGTGACACCATAATGACCCCTTACTCCTGACAGTGTCACCATGACGACCCCTTACTCCTGACAGCGTCACCATGATGACCTCTCACTACTGACTACTTCACCATGACGACCTCTCACTACTGACTACTTCACAATGACGACTCCTCTCGCGACAGTGTCACCATGACGACCCCTTACTCCTGACACCATGACTACCCCTCACTACTATGTCACCATGACAACTTCTCTCTTGACAGTGTTACCATAATGACCCTTACTCCTGACAGTGTCACCATGACGACCTCTCACTACTGACTACTTCACCATGACGACCTCTCACTACTGACTACTTCACCATGACGACCCCTTACTCCTGACAGCATCACCATGACGACCCCTCACTACTGACAGTGTCACCATGATGACCTCTCACTACTGACTACGTCACCATGACGACTTCTCTCTTGACAGCGTCACCATGACCCCTTACTCCTGACAGTGTCACCATGACGACCCCTTACTCCTAACAGTGTCACCATGATGACCTCTCACTACTGACTACTTCACCATGACAACCTCTCACTACTGACTACTTCACAATGACGACCACTTACTCTTGACAGCGTTACCATGACTACCCCTCACTACTGACTAGGTCACCATGACGACTCCTCTCTCTCTCTCTCTCTCTCTCTCTCTCGACAGTGTCACCATGACAACCACTTACTCCTGACAGCGTTACCATGACTACTCCTCACTACTGACTAGGTCACCATGACGACTCCTCTCTCGACAGTGTCACCATGACGACCCCTTACTCCTGACACCATGACTACCCCTCACTACTGACTATGTCACCATGACAACTTCTCTCTTGACAGTGTTACCATAATGACCCCTTACTCCTGACAGTGTCACCATGACGACCCCTCACTCCTGACAGCGTCACCATGACAACCTCTCACTACTGACTACTTCACCATGACGACCTCTCACTACTGACTACTTCACCATGACGACCACTTACTCCTGACAGCGTCACCATGACGACCCCTCACTCCTGACAGCATCACCATGACGACCCCTCACTCCTGACAGTGTCACCATGATGACCTCTCACTACTGACTATGTCACCATGACGACCTCTCACTACTGACTACGTCACCATGACGACTTCTCTCTCGACAGCGTCACCATAATGACCCCTTACTCCTGACAGTGTCACCATGACGACCCCTTACTCCTGACAGCGTCACCATGATGACCTCTCACTACTGACTACGTCACCATGATGACTTCTCTCTTGAAAGCGTCACCATGACCCCTTACTCCTGACAGTGTCACCATGACGACCCCTCAGTCCTGACAGTGTCACCATGACGACCCCTCACTCCTGACAGTGTCACCATGACTACCCCTCACTCCTGACAGCGTCACCATGACTACCCCTCACTACTGACTACGTCACCATGACGACTCCTCTCTCGACAGTGTCACCATGACGACCCCTTACTCCTGACACCATGACTACCCCTCACTACTGACTATGTCACCATGACGACTTCTCTCTCGACAGTGTTACCATAATGACCCCTTACTCCTGACAGTGTCACCATGACGACCCCTCACTACTGACTATGTCACCATGACGACCTCTCACTACTGACTACTTCACCATGACGACCTCTCACTACTGACTACTTCACCATGACGACCCCTTACTCCTGACAGCGTCACCATTACGACCCCTCTCTCACGACAGTGTCACCATGACGACCTCTCACTACTGATTGCGTCACCATGACGACCCCTCACTCCTGACAGTGTCACCATGATGACCTCTCACTACTGACGTCACCATGACGACTTCTCTCTTGTCAGCGTCACCATGACCCCTTACTCCCGACAGTGTCACCATGACGACCCCTTACTCCTGAAAGCGTCACCATGACGACCTCTCACTACCTCACGACCTTTCAGATTTTGTAAGGTTAACATAAATCATAATTTTGTCAGATATCTTGTTAGAAATTCTTACCAATGACTTCATGTACAGTATTTTAATATTAGCTTTTTAATTTCTTTAGCAGAACCTTCACTAAATAAACAGCCATTTGAAAATTCATGCATTTAAAAGTTGTTTTGAAACATGACAGAAGCATCCACTCGCTCATAGCATGCGATGACCTTTGTTGTTTGCAATGATTATACGCTGTGAGTGTTTTCGGTTCTCGGATCACAGGACCACTTATGTTGTCATTGCCACTGTTTTAACTGAAGTGTAGTTCACATTTAGAGCAGAAGGGGGCGCAAACGTACTGCATACAGTGACTATAGTCTTCAGTTGTCTGTTTTTACATAAAGCTAGTTAGAACAACTGCAGACTAACCTAAACGCTAGGTTTGGTCAGATCCTCTCTTATATTAATTAGTGCACAAATATTATAGTGCATGAGTCATAAGGACTATTTAATGGTGCCTTTGTGTCTTTTTTGAAGCTTGAAGGTACCAGTAAAACAGATCATGCTATATGAAAGAATTATAGTCATCCAGGTTTGAAACAGCCTGAGGGTGAGTAAATGACGGCAGATTTCTTTATATGGATGTACTAACCCTTTAACTGACACTTAACTCAGGGCTGTTAATAAAAAAACATGTGATGTAACTCTTTATCTTCACACAGATTAGATATTTTCCTTAAGTTTCTATCAAGAACAAAGACAAGCGACAAAAATGTCTCTGAATGTGATTATGAACAGAAGATAATATTAGTGCGTCCCATATATCTCCTGAAACACATCTGTCTGTGTTTATTAGTGAACTAGGCTATATTTCAAATCTGATTCATCTTTTATATGCAGGTTTCACAGACGAGGCTTAACAGACTAAAATGCATGTTTGAGCTGTTTTAACTGAAAGCAACTTGAACTGACATATCTTAAAATATGTCAGTGCCATTGTTTTTTCTCAAGATGGACACCAGTAATGTTTTTTTTTTCTAAGGCACATCTACTCATGAGAGTTGAGCACACAAAGCTTAAAATTATTAGAGGGAATCATTAATGAATAAAATTAGAGATGAAAATCAAGCAAATTAATTCCCTTAAAATGTTTTCGTAAATGTGTGTGATCATGTTTCTCTGTGTCAGTGATTAGTCTAGATGTTTAAATGACTCCTCGTAATTACTATTAAATGAACTGGAAGTGACTTCCCAGCTAACAGGGAGTGTTGTTAGAACTTTGCCAACGTTCTGGCAAGGTTCTCTCAAAGTTATGAACAAACGTACTTTCAGTAACATTAGGCTAATAGAATTTTCATTCAAAGTCATCTGGTATTTAATAATGTTCTCTAAACGTTAGCACAAAACTGGACGGTTTTAACGTTCAATGAACATTCATAAATAACGTTTTCATAACTTAATGGGAACGTTGCAAAACGTTCTTAGAATGTGACCCATGCTGTCAAAATGAGTCGGAATGCGCACGGGCTAATTTCGAGCTAAACAAATAGAAATGTCAATTTTGAGGATTTCACAAAAATGAGTTCATTAAGCCCTCGTCAAGTGATCCAAATGCTCCAAATAGCAATTAAACATCTAAAAGTGTCTTTATTTGTACATTTTCTGAGAGGAGTACCTTTCCTTTGTCCATTAAAAATGACATTTTTCTCTGCTCGCTTCTCGACGACTGGCGCTTCCCATAAGCACAAGTTTGGTATTGTTTTAAAGCGCAGCATTCCAACTTTGTGAAAATTCATAGCGAATTCTCGATGGCATGAGTCTGAACCAATGAAATGTGATTTTAAAAATCATGCTGATGTAAACAAAACAATCTTAACTCGCACTAACTGACAGATCAGAAGCACGTGAAAAAGACGCCTCAGAGCACACGATCCCAATATAGGCCTACACATATAAACAGAATTACAGTACTTCAAAATATTGAAGTAAAATATTGAAAAAAGTTGAATATATATATTTTTCTACAGATATTTGGTTTTTGATGAGGTTTGTGCCAAATTTGGTGTTATTACCAGGGATTTTAAGGTTTTATGGTTGCTAGGTGATTTTGTTTTGGAACCTCCAGAAAACTTTTACTCAATTTTTCTCAAAATTGACTGCTAACTCTATCAACTTCAAACAGGTGTAGCTCAGTCATTTGTTCTCTGATTCCAACAAATCAAAATAAAAATGAAATAAAAAATTTTGCTCATTGTGACTCATTTTGCCAGCACGGGTCACATATAGTTTTGTTAGCTGGGTTTAACCTTACAGAAACCTCAACCTGTTTCCAGCTCACAGCAGCTCTGCTCTGGGGTAAAACGCAAAGTCACAATCCACACACAGACACACACACACACACACACACTTCAGCTTGACACTGAACAGCAGGGAATCCCTCCTAGTGAGAGGGAAGGCAAGCAACTCTCTCTCTCGCTCTCTCTCTGTGTGTGTGTGTGTGTGTGTGTGTGTGTGTACGTTAACCCGAACGTTGGACCCGAAGCCAATTTCTCACAATGTTCTAATCCTGTTCTTTCCCTTAATGCTGGAGATAAACTAAGAGGTTAATGCAGAGAACACACTCGTGTGTGTGTGTGAGCATTTAAAGAGACAGTTCACCCAAGAATAATTCTTGGTCATCCTTTACTGACACTCATGTTGGTCTAAACCTGCATGACTTTCTTCAGTGGAACAAACAATGAGAAACTATGATTTTTCAATAGGCTTATGTTTTTTTTCTCCATAGAGTGAAAGTGAATTACTGTGGCTATCGGTCTCCAACACAGAAAGAAAATAATACTTTTATTCATCAAGGAGGATGCATTAAACTGATCAAAAGTGACAGTAAATACATTTATAATGTTACAAAAGATTTATATTTTGAATAAATGCTGTTCTTTTGAACTTTATATTCATTAAAAATCCTGAAAAATAAAATGTATTGCGGTTTCCACAAAAATATGAATCAGCACAACTGTTTTCAACACTGATAATAATCAGAAATGTTTCTTGAGCATCAAATCATCATATTAGAATGATTTCTGAAGGATCATGTGACACTGAAGACTGGAGTAATGATGCTGAAAATTCAGCTTTAATCACAGAAATGAATTGCATTTTAATATATATATATATATATATTCACATAGAAAACAGTTATTTTAAATTGTAATAATATTTCAGTATTTTTTACTGACAGTCGACATGGAAGGTAAATGAGGAATTTTCATTTTCCGAACTATTCCTTTAAGCTAGAGATGAAGTTATCAACACTCTCAGAGACCTTGAGACACACAATCACACACTCGAACAAACCACACACAAAAGTCACTCCATTATTATGATGCTGTCACATCATCCACCTCACAGATGAATGCTGTACTTCTGTCTCTTTATCATCTGAACACGAGAGACACACATTCAACATGACACGAGATGTGACATTTAAAATTCATTTCTTTATGTGCTGCCAGGATTCTGCCAGGGCAAATACTTCATGTTTGCATTTGTCTATTAGTTATATTTTTAGGCTTTCCTTATGTTTGAATTTTAAGTTGAATTTAAGTTTTAGCCTATAACTTCAAATTAAAACACAAACTATATTTAAATGTGGTCCAGGCAGTTTCTTAGTGGTTTAAGTCAAAAGAGTTTCTGTTATAATAGTCTAAAGACATGAAAAAATACTATAGTAATTTATATTAAATACTATATTGTTTTTGAACCATACTATAGTAAATTGTAGTATACTGTATATATTATAGTATTTACAACACTTTGTTAAAGGGTTAGTTCACCCAAAAATGAAAATAATTTCGTTTATTCCTCACCCTCATGCCGTTCCACACCCGTAAGACCTTCGTTTATCTTCGGAACGCAAATTAAGATATTTTTGTTGAAATCCGATGGCTCAGTGAGGCCTGCATAGCCAGCAATGACATTTCCTCTCTCAAGATCCATTAATGTACTAAAAACATTTAAATCAGTTCATGTGAGTACAGTGGTTCAATATTAATATTATAAAGCGACGAGAATATTTTTATAAACAAAATAACGACTTGTATAGTGATGGCCGATTTCAAAACACTGCTTCATTAAGCTTCGGAGCGTTATGAATCTTTTGTGTCGAACCATGATTCAGATCGCGTGTCAAACCGCCAAACTGCTGAAATCACATGACTTTGGCGCTCCAAACCGCTGATTCGACACAAAAGATTCATAACGCTCCGAAGCTTCCTGAAGCAGTGTTTTGAAATCGGCCATCACTATATAAGTCGTTATTTTGTTTTTTTGGCGAACCAAAAATATTCTCGTCGCTTTATAATATTATTATTGAACCACTGTACTCACATGAACTGATTTAAATATGTTTTTAGTACATTAATGGATCTTGAGAGAGGAAATGTCATTGCTGGCTATGCAGGCCTCACTGAGCCATCGGATTTCAACAAAAATATCTTAATTTGTGTTCCGAAGATGAACGAAGGTCTTACGGGTGTGGAACGGCATGAGGGTGAGTAATTAATGACATTATTTTCATTTTTGAAGTACAGTATTGGGTAAATTTGTTTACGTTACTATAGTTGTTTTATTACCATAACAACTATATAATTACCACAACAAATTAATTCAAGTACTTTACTATAATATGGTTCAAAAACATTATAGTATTTACTATAAATTATTAAAGATAACTATAATGATAACAATATTTGCGTCCACACCACTGAACGATAACGGTCTGTTTATTCTAAGCTCACGCGCTGCGGTTTCAAAGCGTGTACAAAATGTATTTACTGTTCTTGTTGCATTTACACGGTTTAACCAGCAGATGTCCTCAGCATGCTATGTTTCGAGTGAATAGCTAGTGCAATCGATCTAATCTAACAGTTAATTAGCTGACGAAGTCAATATAGTTGAATAAAAACAACGCCTAGTCTTTTCCACTGCAACTTCAAAGGAAGCAAGACAACGATATCGAAACTAGCGCTGGATACCTGAGGTAACGTTAATTTTATGTTACACTGTTTGCTAGCCTGGCGTCATGATCTCATCGTTAATACTTCTCACCATTTATTCAGAGGGTATGACCGATTGTTTTCCATATATCCATTTTCTTTAAAGTATCCTTGAAAAGGCAAACAGTATTGGCTTTTTCTGGACCTCGGCGATTAAAGAAGTTACCGCAATGTCATCCGCCATTTTAAATTCGCAGGTCCTTAAATTAGAACGGATTCTGATTGGCTGTCAGTGTTTAATCGTTTAACGGCTGAAAAAAAAAATCGTTCTGAAAGTGATCCCAACGACATCGTTTCTCTATATCGTTATCCTTATAGCTGTGGTGTGGACAGTGCTATTCTTTTATATTTAGGACGATTTTTAGAACTATATATCATTATCTTTACAGTTATCGTTCTTGGTGTGAACGGGCCTTAATTATGACTTTGGTGCCTTCCTCTCTCAAAAATATTTAAGCCTAAAATTTAATATTTATGTATCTGAATTGCATATAAAACTTAAATCCATTTGGATTACACAGTTTTAGCATAAACTAATAAACTTAATGTGATGCATATTTGTCATTCATACATAAATTACACAGGTAATTTTGGCATGGTTAATTTTGCATGGTCGTCAATGGAAAAAGATTATTTTTGCACAGAAAACAGTGTCGTTACAGCAGAAAGGACGTTGCTAACCAGCAAACCTTGACCTCCGATCTCCTTCAGAACATGTAGGTGTGTTTCTAATCCTGTGATAATGATATTTTCCGTGGCTGACCTGTGTGTGCGTGTTGGGCTGGATAAATCTGTTCCTCTCTGATCTGAACTACTGGAAATCAATAGCAGTGGAATCAGCCAATCAGAGTCCATTACCGCCACGAGCACAGCGGATTCTTTTATTTATGCTCTCTCTCTCTCTCTCTCTTACAGAGTCTGATCGCTTACTTTCTCCCGCCGTCACTGAAGGGGTCAGAGGTCACCTGTGGCAGTCATGTACATGTATGCCCATGTGAGAGGAAGGTGAAGGGTAAGAGGTGAAGGAGGGGTTTATTTTTGGACACGTGCAGGTAGAGTCGACAGGGAGGAAAACAGGTAAGAATCGATCTGTTTACACAGGGGTCACAAGTGAAGAATGACCTCCAAAGGCTCAGAGAGAGAAGACATGCTACAGTAAGACCACAGAACAAAATTACATTTTTGCACCTGCCAGTGAATGACAACATTTACCAGCCATAAATAGATTTTACTGGCATTTGTATTATTTATAACATCAGTGTTGTTATTAAGCAGTGGCAGGAAAGAGGGCAGTCGAGGATCTAAATGCAGACAAAATGTATTCGAAACGCCAACAAAGATAATCCAGAACAGGGAGCAGGAACAAGGTAACAAGATAGGGTACGAAAAGCAGCAGCTTAACAAACATGCAACAGACAACAACAGACTGAAACACAGGGGTGTATATACACATGATAACTAAGAGCTAACAAGGAACAGGTGTGGGAAATTAATCGCTATAGCAACAAACAAGGGAGCTGAGGATGCAAAGGAAAACACAGGAAGTGAAAAACAGGAACAATGGGAACAGAAAATACATATCAAAATAAAAGTCCTTAAATACAAAACAGGGGAAACAAGACAGGCGTTAATTTATTAAAAATTATATTCTGTTAGACTTTTTTTTTGTGAGTATTTTGAATTAGATTTTATTTTTATATTTTTTATTTTAATTTTGGTTAAAGTCTTATTAATTTTGTTGTGTTTTGTCATTTTTATTAGTTTTTATTAAATATTAGTTAGTAGTTCAGCTTAAACTAAATGAAAATTAGAAATGTTGCTTTGGCAACTAGCTGAAATAAAATACTTTTTTAAATATTTTATGTAATTTCAGTTAATGTTATGATAAAACGATAACAACCTTGCTTAAGATTACTGTGCAAATGTTTTTAGGGGCCAAGCACTGAAGATGCGTAGGCACCTATTGTGTCTGTTGGCGTTCCTGTCTGTCTGAACTGTCTCCATTGCAAATTTGGAGTCTCTAACTCAATTCCTCTAGCGCCACCAGCTGTCCAAAGTTGCACTCACATTTATGCTAATAACTTTTGAACCGTGAAGGGCTAGAAAAAAAATCTTTTTCCTCTGGTTCCTTGGTTCAATGATTGCACGTCATTTTCCGTCATGAAATTTTTCCTCCATTTTGAATTTTCCAAAAAACCTACTTTTTCGAACTCCTCCTAGGCCGTTGCTCCGTTTTTTTATGAAAATTGAACCAGATCATCTTCAGACCATGCTGACAAAATGTTATGGAATTCAATTCGATTCGTTAAAACAAATCCAATATCAAATCCAATTCAAATATTAACCTATATTAATGAAACTGGACTCAATAGATTCCTTGGGTCATGCCGAGAACATAGATGCCAATTTTGCCATAGTCGGCCAAACTTCCTGTCCGCCATTTTGTTTTTCTTTCAAACCTACTTTTCCGAACTCCTCCTAGACCGTTGCTCCGATTTTCACCAAAATCGAATCGTATCTTCAGACCATGCCAACAAAAAGTTCAAAAAGTCAATTTCAAAAAGGAATTCAAGTCGATTTGTCAAACCGTTTTCGTATACCGCAGCAACGAAGTTGAGGCATTATGCAAAAACGACTCTTGAAGCTGTATCTGCAATGCTTTGTCATATTGACACCAAACTTTGCATGTGTCATTGTCACCTCACTCTGACCCTACCACATCAATTTGGTCACAGCGCCACCTATTGGTCGACTGTGATAAACCTTTCAATCATATTTGTAATGACTGTATTTATGATTTTTCAGCCAATTTGCCTAAAATCATCTTAAAATGTTGTTACTTGCTTGTTGTTGCAGCTGGTCTGACACTCCCAGCCATGTTGGCTTGGCTTATCGTCAATTTAATACATCCTTGCTGAATGAAAATATGATATACTTTCATATATACTCTTATACTATATTCATTCATGGCAGAAATAGTATGAATAGTATACTAGTATGCTATTCTGAATTCTGTCTGACTGTAGAAGAAGATATGTAAGCACTGTATAGCATTTCAGATAATGCACTTTATGTTGTATTATAAATTCCATTATGACATTTTGGAGCGCAATGATTTCAAGCTTGCGTAAGCATTTGCATTCACATACTTGCAAATAGTAAATTTCAGGCCTTAGACTCTCAATAAAAAAGCTGCGTCGAATAAACAACAGGGGAAGGTGATGCATGACAGCAAGAATGTTTTATTTCAGCATGATGGATGTTTCTGAAAGACCTCTGACGAAGTTGACTGGGAAGTTACAAAGGGACAGACAGTCAGGAGATGTCATTTTCTGTTTTTGTAAAGAGAAACGCTCTTTATGAGACTATTACATCCGCAGAGACTCGGGCAGCTTTGTTTCAGTACCAAGGACTCGGATCTCAAGAGACGTTTAAAGGCAAAAAGCTGAACGGAGATTTCAAAAAGAGTGTGTGATGAGTTTGAGCTACAGATGGACACGAAGGACACACACAGACATAAAAGAAAGAAAAAAGTGTCCCATGATTCTTTTCTCTGGTTTCAAGAGTGGCTGGTGACATTAAGTTTATTGTTCTTTCCAGGACAAGGACGATGCAGCTTTCAGTGAATGAGTCTTCAGAGGATCATCCAGGCCTGATGAGAGTGTAGCTCCTCTAGTGTGGGCCGTGTGACCAAAATCTTGTCCGGTATAAAGGTATGTGTGCTTTTATTTCAAATTAACAATACGTCAAAAGTTTGGAAAAATTAAAATTGCTTAATGTTTTTGAAAGAAGTCTCTTCTGTTCATCAAGGCTGCATTTATTTGATCAAAAATACAGTAAAAACTGTATCAGCATCATTACTTCAGTCTTCAGTGTCACATGATCCTTCAGAAATCATTCTAATATGATTTGATGCTCAAGAAACTTTTCTGATTAATAACAGTGTTGAAATCAGTTGTGCTGCTTCATATTTTTGAAACCATAAACTACCATTTAAAAGTTTGGGGTAAGTAAAACCTTAAAAAAAAATAGAAATTAATACACTCTAATTTATGTTATCACAACATTTTTTCTTTTATCAAATCAACTTAGATAATTAATGTGGTTCAGATAACAATATTTTGAGTTTCTTTTTTTCTTTTCTTTTTTTTTTTGAGTTTTTTTGATTAAACCAATTGCCTTCATTGTATTAACTAAAATTTTTAATTTCAATGAACTTAAAATTTTAAGGCAACCAAGTAACTTACTTTTTTAAGTTAAACCAACAATTATTTTTTATAGTGTACTTACATTAAGCAAGGATGGAATCAAAAGTGACAAAAAACATTCATAATGTTACAAAAGATTCATTTAATTTCAAATAAATGCTGTTTTTTTTTTGTTTTTTTTTTTAACTTTCTCTTCATCAAAAAATCCTGAAAAAAATGTATCATGGTTTCCACAAAAATATTCAGTTTTCAACATTATAATAATAGAACCATTATTAATAATTGAGCACCAGTATTAACTGATAATAATTGAGCATCAAATCCGCATATTGGAATGATTTCTGAAGGATCATGTGACACTGAAGACTGGAGTAATGATGCTGAAAATCCAGCTTTGATCATGTCATGAACTGCTCGGAGACGCAAAGGTTGAGAATCCAAATGCAGTAGTTTATTAAAGGGTAATCCAAAAAAACAGACAAAGGTCATAAACACAGGGTAAACAGTCCAACACAAACACCAGACAGGAAACTCAGGCAAACAGGGTGATCTAGAAAACAGGCAGGGGTCAAAACCATGGAGTGCTCAAAAGATGCAGTAGTGACACATGCAAGACTTCGCAACGAGAGACTGAATGAACCAGGCTTATATAGGCAGGGACTGACAATGTAATGAGAAACAGCTGAGAACAATCAGGAATAATGAGAATTCTGGGAAATGTAGTTCAAGATGAGATGGCAATGGACTAGGGAGGAGTGCCCTCTGGTGGATGTCCAGGGCACTCCAACTGGTGATCATGACAAATCACAGGAATAAATTACATTTTAATATATTCAAATAGAAAACAGCTATTTTAAAATGTAATACAATATCACTGTTTTTACTGTATTTTTGATCAAATAAATGCAGCCTTGATGAGCAGAAGAGACTTCTTTCAAAAACATTAAACAATCACGATTACTCAAAGAAATTCAACAGGAAAAATTGTTTATGTAGGCTATCAAACAATCATGTTCTAATGGTTATTTGTGGATAATCAATGAAAAGCAACTTTGAAACTTTAAATGAAAACCAAAGTATCAAATTATTCACACTGTAATAAATGAGTGCTAAGTCTGACAGTGCAAAAACTGGTAGCCACCAAATATAGCCTATCTATCACAGTAAAGCAAAATTTTGATTCGGTTCTTCAGCAAAATGAGAGAAAACACCGAGACATCATCTTGTGAAATTTTCATTTACGTTTGCTTTCATTTAAGTATGTAAATGCAAATGCTTTTAGTGTAGTTTCAAGTGTAGTTTTGATCCAAAATGTGTCCGAGAACAAATCATAATGCAATGCAATGTTACGGTTTTCACATGTTAACTGAATACAACAGTTACCAAACACTTGCCATTTTTTTGCCAAACATGCACATCTGGGTTTACAACCTTGCATAGAGCATGTTTAATGGACATATATGAAAAAGAGTGTGTTTAACATATGCATTGATTGAATGCACTAACAGCATTATAGTTTCCTAATAACTTGCATTAATTAGCAGTTATTTATTAGGTTAGTTATTCATTAGCATCTTTGTCTCCACTCCATTCAAAAAGAATAGGGATTGAAAATGCTTGGGGAAAAAGTGTGTAACTCCATCGTACTGAAGTTTGTTATGCCACTGTAATGCATGCTTGCACTTTGTTGGCCAAGCATTTGCATACTGGTCTTAGTTTTTTGTTAGGAACAAAACACTCGTTTTCATGTTTCCTCCGGTGTGTAATTAAGCAGCATTCGGCCTGCTTTAACATGAAAACAATGACAATAACATCCAATCTCCTGAATAATCTGTTAAGAGCTTTAATCCTCGGGTGTAGCCTATGTTTGAAATTCCCCGCTAACTTTTCTATTTTCACGTTGCTCTTTGTAAACGAACACAAACCCACCTCCATATCTTTGTATTGTGTTCCTTTATTAGCAGAAGAAAGCGTATTTCAAAGGCTTTCAATAAAGTCACAGTGTCAGTATAAAGAGCACATGTTCAGCCCAGAGAGAAAGTGTTTTCTGTTCGCTTTTCCCTTCGGGATCTACAATGAAGAACAACACGTGCTCAGATGAGTTTTCCCGGTGGGCATATCGTCGCAGTCATTTCTCCCTGCTTTGCCTTTGCCAGCGACCTTCAGTCCTGCTGCGCTTTGAAAAGCTTTTTTATCTGACTGAAAAACACTGTTTTTTTTTTTTTGAGAATGGTCTCTATGAGGGTGAATTGAAGATGAAAGCTCTTTATTTACCCTATGTTTAAAATTGGATTATTTGGCTCTGAACATCCACTTTTCATAGAGGTGGTCCCAGAACATTACGGAAAATTAAAATCATCATGAATCCACCATTTTATTTAGCTAATGTGAGCTGCACGATTAATCGCGATCTCGATTCAAACCCCCACGCGATCTTATTTCTAAATGACATCGATTTTCGTGTGTCTGAGCCAGGGAAAGCAAGTGAACCACACAGTATTGTTATTTCTGTGTTACAAATATCCAAATTATCACAGAAGTACTGAGATAAAAGTTTATAGTTTGGATATAAACACGGGAGTCTACGTTAGCGATCAAAACAGAGCTAATCAAATTTTTAAAACTAACTTGGCGCTTCAAATAACGGTTGCGTTGATTACATCATTACACCGCTAGGTGGCGACAAGTGACTGTTAAAAATGTATTTGACATTGAATGATTCATTTAAAAGATTCGTTCAAAAACATTGATTCATCCAGTAATGAAACAAGTGAAGTAGTTATGAGTGAGTCATTGAATCTTTCATTTAAAACCATTTTTAAACAATTATTATTATTATTATTATTTTAAATAGACTGCAGCAATGAATATTTTGTCCTCTAGTAAATAATTACGTTATTTTGTTTAGTTGTCTGTTCAGAATCGTGGGAGAATCGTGATCTCTATTTGAAAAAAACAAATAATAAAATCATGATTCTCATTTTATCCAGAATCTTGCAGCTCTAATTTTTGGTCAAAATTCAACAAAAAAAAGGTCAAAAGTTGAAAATGAACATCTGCTCATTGCTTTGACAGTGTAAGTTTAGAATGAAAGTTTATGTTCAAGAAAGTTCTGAGTAAGTTTAAAAACCTTTCTCCCCTTTGCATTCACTCTATTTCTTCAACTTCTATGTCTTTTGAGTTTTTCGGGAGTTTGTGTGAAAATTGCACTGAGATTTGTGTGTGTAACAAGGTCCCATATGTGTTCAGAGATGTCGCCCCCTTTATTCGTCCCCTCTCGTTTTGTGTGTTTTCCCCTCGGCTAAAGGCGAAAACCTACTCAAAGACTTCCTCTTGCGGCTGTCTGGGGCCTTTCTTTGTCTCTCAAGGTCATCAAAAATGAGATGAGAGGTGCTCTGGGTTCAGGAGACAGCAGACAGGAGCTGACCAAACATCTCTGGGTCAGAGAGAAGCATTTTCTTAGAAAACTGAAGGCTGTGTGGAGGTTTTCTGAATAAGAGATGTGAAGAATTTGCTGCTCTTTCCACAATATTTTGCCAGTTTAATTGGATTAGATATGCATTTCATTTTCATTTAACCTTTATATGCAGATTTTTTGGTCTGATAAAACTTTAATTTGACATCTTAGCAATTAGACATCTTAAGGCAAGACACCATGGATTAGGGGAACTAAAGCTGCATTTACAGTGATGCCCAATTCCAATTTGTTGACTATATTTTTTTTTGATGGCCAGCTTATATTTCCTTTTAAAAGTGACACAAATCTGATATCTGCATTTACACTATACACTTGGTGAAACAACCAAAGGTAGACATAGTGACCCGGCAGAAGCTTAGGAAGTAAAAATGAATGATAATGATAATACAATCTTTTGCTTTCCATACAATCTTTAAAGGTCAGCAAAAGATTCGGTTGAGCCTTCATCCTCCATTGCGCCATTGAAAAGAGTCATGTGATTGCGGTTGATGTCATTCGCGTCTCTTTTTCAATGACATACGACTCGCATTGACAGGGGAATATCCGATCTGTCCACTTACATGGCAGACGCTAATGCACATATCTGATTCATATCAGATTTATTTCCACATATGAATGAGGCTTGAAATTATGGAAGCTTGTTTCTGCCACTGAATAAAAAATAAAAAGGTAATTGTGAGTTTATATCTCACAATTCTGACTTTATAACTCGCAATTGCTAGTTTATATCTCACAGTTCTGATTTTATATCTCGCAATTCTGACTTTATATCTTGCAATTCTGACTTTATATCTCACAATTCTGACTTTATATCACACAATTCTGACTTTATAACTCGCAATTCTGACTTTAAAACTGGCGATTCTGACTTTATATCTCTCAATTCTGACTTTATATCTCAATTCTGACTTTATAACTCTCAATTCTGACTTTATATCACACAATTCTGACTTTATAACTCACAATTCTGACTTTAAATGAGGCAATTCTGACTTTATAACTCACAATTCTGACTTTATAACTCGCAATTCTGACTTTATATCTCACAATTCTGACTTTATAACTCACAATTCTGACTTTATAACTCACAATTCTGACTTTATATCACACAATTCTGACTTTATAACTCGCAATTCTGACTTTAAATCAGGCAGTTCTGACTTTATAACTCGCGATTCTGACTTTATATCAGGCAATTCTGACTTTATAACACAATTCTGACTTTGTGACAGCTCTGACTTTATAACTCACAATTCTGACTTTAAATGAGGCAGTTCTGACTTTATAACACAATTCTGACTTTATAACTCGCGATTCTGACTTTAAATCAGGCAATTCTGACTTTATAACTCGCGATTCTGACTTTATATCCGGCAATTCTGACTTTATAACTCGCGATTCTGACTTTAAATCAGGCAATTCTGACTTTATAACTCGCAATTCTGACTTTATATCAGGCAATTCTGACTTTATAACTCGCAGTTCTGACTTTATATCAGGCAATTCTGACTTTATAACTCGCAGTTCTGACTTTATAACTCACAATTCTGACTTTGTAACTCGCGATTCTGACTTTAAATCAGGCAATTCTGACTTTATATCTCGCAATTCTGACTTTATAACTCACAATTCTGACCGTATAACACAATTCTGACTTTGTGACAACTCTGACTTTATAACTTGCAATTCTGACTTTAAAACTCACAATTCTAACTTTATATCTCGCAATTCTTACTTTATATCAGGCAATTGTGACTTTATATCTCGCAATTCTGACTTTATATCTCGCAATTGCGACTTTATATCTCACAATTCTGACTTTATAACTCGCTATTCTGACTTTATATCTCGCAATTCTGACTTTATAACTCAATTCTGACTCTATAACTCACAATTCTGACTTTATATCACACAATTCTGACTTTATAACTCACAATTCTGACTTTATAACTCACAATTCTGACTGTCACAATTCTGACTTTATATCATGCAATTCTGACTTTAAATCCGGCAACCCTGACTTTATAACTCACAATTCTGACTTTATATCTCGCAATTCTGACTTTATATCTCGCAATTCTGACTTTATATCACACAATTCTGACTTTATAACTCACAATTCTGACTTTAAATGAGGCAATTCTGACTTTATATCTCACAATTCTGACTTTATAACTCACAATTCTGACTTTATAACTCGCAATTCTGACTTTAAATCAGGCAATTCTGACTTTATAACTCGCGATTCTGACTTTATATCAGGCAATTCTGACTTTATAACACAATTCTGACTTTGTGACAACTCTGACTTTATAACTCACAATTCTGACTTTAAATGAGGCAGTTCTGACTTTATAACACAATTCTGACTTTATAACTCGCGATTCTGACTTTAAATCAGGCAATTCTGACTTTATAACTCGCGATTCTGACTTTATATCCGGCAATTCTGACTTTATAACTCGCGATTCTGACTTTAAATCAGGCAATTCTGACTTTGTAACTCGCAATTCTGACTTTATATCAGGCAATTCTGACTTTATAACTCGCAGTTCTGACTTTATATCAGGCAATTCTGACTTTATAACTCGCTATTCTGACTTTATATCTCGCAATTCTGACTTTATAACTCAATTCTGACTCTATAACTCACAATTCTGACTTTATATCACACAATTCTGACTTTATAACTCACAATTCTGACTGTCACAATTCTGACTTTATATCATGCAATTCTGACTTTAAATCCGGCAACTCTGACTTTATAACTCATAATTCTGACTTTATATCACGCAATTCTGACTTTAAATCAGGCAACTCTGACTTTATAACTCGCAATTCTGACTTTATATCTCACAATTCTGACTTTATAACTCGCAATTCTGACTTTATAACTCACAATTCTGACTTTATATCACACAATTCTGACTTTATAACTCACAATTCTGACTTTATAACTCGCAATTCTGACTTTATATCTCACAATTCTGACTTTATAACTCGCAATTCTGACTTTAAATGAGGCAGTTCTGACTTTATAACACAATTTTGACTTTATAACTCGCGATTCTGACTTTAAATCAGGCAATTCTGACTTTATAACTCGCGATTCTGACTTTAAATCAGGCAATTCTGACTTTATAACTTGCAATTCTGACTTTATATCAGGCAATTCTGACTTTATAACTCGCAGTTCTGACTTTATAACTCACAATTCTGACTTTGTAACTCGCGATTCTGACTTTAAATCAGGCAATTCTGACTTTAAATCAGGCAATTCTGACTTTATATCTCGCAATTCTGACTTTATAACTCACAATTCTGACCGTATAACACAATTCTGACTTTGTGACAACTCTGACTTCATAACTCACAATTCTGACTTTATAACTTGCAATTCTGACTTTAAAACTCACAATTCTAACTTTATATCTCGCAATTCTTACTTTATATCAGGCAATTGTGACTTTATAACTCGCAATTCTGACTTTATAACTCGCAATTCTGACTTTATAACTCACAATTGTGACCTTATACCTGGCCATTCTGACTTTCTCACAATTCTGAGAAAAAAAGTCAGAATTGCGAGATGTAAACTTTGAGAATATCGAGAATATCAGAATCCATGTGCTTTTTTTCTGCTTACACATTCGTGGGTCATATCCGATCTGTGCAACATGGGAGGAAAAAAATCTGAATTTGGTCACTTGAACCTTGTAATGTAAATGCGGCATAATAGATATGACTATTCTTCAGTAAATTTATCACAGTATTAAGACATACCATTTACAAGTTTTCTGAAATGTTATGTTTAAATATGGTAAAGTATAAAATGTGTAGTAGCTATAAAATGACAATTTCATCTACTATGTGCCTGCTCGTGTGTTGTGTGCTTATGTGTAACACATGCTTCTAATATTTGTGTGCATGCAGTATTTGTGTATGTGTGATATACATTCATGTTTATTTCCATATCAGCAGGCTAGCAGCTTTTTACAGTTTTGCATCAAGCTATTGCTAACATTGCTAAATGAATGCAAAGGTGTTTAATGTGACATTGCACTTGAAATAATCGTGTCAAATGATGTTCTCCTCATGAGAGCACACACTGCGTATGAATGAACTCAGGGAAATGGAAACGCAGCTACAGAACATTAGCAGTCTGACAACTACTGCTGTCGCGCATCATACCTTTAAAAAACAAAGAAGGAGATGCGTCTTTTCAAGCTCCGGCACATCATCATACTTGAGATACTGCCAGTTGACAGACTGACTTTGAGCAGAGGTCACTTTTTAAAAGTTTTTCTGAGAAATTTCAGCAGAGCTCGCTTTTTCCCCGTCCTGCGGGAAACCCTAGAGGCTGGCAGGGTGTCGGGGTTAGGATACGCCCCGGTGCTTTATATTAATGGTGACTTTGGCACTCCTAACGCGGATTCTCAGGGTTACAGCCCCCCGGGCGCCCACTGAGCGGAATATGGAAAGAGAGATGGGAACGCGCGCGAGATCGAGGTGGTAAAAAAATCCATTTCCCGCCACCGTCCGCCCTTCCTGGTCACCAGGGTCCCTCTCGCTCTCTCCCACTCAAGGTGAACTGAGCACGGGGTCTGTCAGCGCTGCCCCCGTCACTAATGATTTCAAATGATGGTCTCACACTGGAAACAATAACGACATCACCTCTGTCTCTCTTCTCTCGATCAGAGAGGGCACCTTTATTCATCGGCAGGTTGCCATGACGCCCGCTGGGAGAAAAAACAAGCGCGCTGTGATCAAGGGCTCGGACACCCCCCGCCTACGCAGAGGGCACCATTCATTAAACGCCGCAGTCTTTGTTACGGAGCTTTTCCGTTATCACTTCCATGACATTAGCTGGAGGAATGTTCTGCCGATATATCCTCACTCGCAGGCGATTTCGCTTTGAAAAATTGCTGCGTTTCATGTGGCTTTTTAAAGTAAAGTTTCAGAAAGAAGACCACTGAAACTTTGGGAGGGTTTTGGTTTATTTATTATTGGAGAAAGCAGGCCAAGATAGTGAGGTGGCGTACACATATTGACCAAAACCGAACATAACGAATTTCTGTTAAATTATCATTTGACATTGTTTATGAGCTGTTTTATTGGTTAGGGTTGGGAATCATGAGAAATTTTCCTGTTCTGGTTCCGATTCCGGTTCTGCCTAACAATTCTGATTCCGGTCCCATTAAAATGATTAAACTACCAATAAAAAATAGTAGTAAGGGGAAAAAAATGCACAATGCTCAACTCAACCAGTCCTTTTTTGTGTTTATTATACTTGTAAAATGAGTTTAACAGACTGTTAATTTCTGTGCATTTCTACAGCATTTATTGATCTTTATTAATGTTTATTTCAACACTTACTAATACATAATTAAAATCAAGAGTTGTATTTGTTAACATTAGTTAATGCACTGTGAAGTAAAATGAACAAACTATGAACAGCTGTATTTTTATTAACTAACATTAACAAAGATGAACAAATACAGTAACAAATGTATTGCTCATGGTTAGTTCATGTTGATACATTAATGTTAATGTTAACAAATGAACGTTATTGTAAAATGTGACCACAAATTCAACACAAATAAGATGCTTGAACACATATGTAAGATCCAGACAGGTGAAACAGAATATTTTTGTAAGTTGGATTCATAAAGACTTCACTTGTTTCTAAAAGAATGATTCAGTGATACTTTTTTAATTTGTTGCCACCTAGTGGCATAACAATGCAATCGAAACAGTCCTTATTTGAATCACCCATTACTTTGATTTATTTTATTTTGATCAGTAACGTAGACATCAGCGTTTAGACACCAGAACCGTTTTCGGTACCGAAACGTAGAAATTTTGCACGGTTCCGGTATTTTTCAAAAAACACTACCAGTTCTGGATAAGAACCGGTTCTCGGTTCAAAACCTTAGAGCTGATACATTTCGTATCTTTCAACATACCTTCTGATGTTTATAACTAGGAAGATGTGATAAGCTCACATGCTGCTTGAACTGAGTGCCAAAAACACATTTATTGTTTGAATTTCGTGATGCAATCCAACAGAATTTGAAAGCTGTAAACAATTAAAATAATAATGTAAAATAATTAAAGCAATTTATACAAGATTCAACACTATTTTAGTGTTTAGTTGTCATTAAAATATTGGTGTGTAAAAAAAAAAAAAGCCTATGGCACAAAAAAGACCATAAAAAGTCTTTTTTTGCGATTTTGGGGTGTATATATGACTTCTTGACAGGTTTGGTGAGAGTCAGTGATGTAGAATGTAATTCTGTCTGTCAGTCATTCCTGTTAGTCTAGACGCTCTGTGCTGGCAGCTCAATGGACGCGCACTATAATGCATGACCATGAAATTCATTTCACACAGTGTTCAGACAGCTGTGATCAGTGTAACGTGCACGTGAAGCACGTATGACTCTGCCGTTTGGTTCAGAAGCCTCCTGAAGAGAGGAAAGATCACTGTAACTCACCTGCTCTGAAAACACACCATTATGCCTGACAGATTCTATTACATGACTCACAGTCCACAGAAAATGAAGTTGTGATGGGCTTAGAGAGAGAAACACATTGGCAGTCTATCAGCATCCATCTAGTCTTCTGTAGGCTATCAGTGTAAAGTCTAGTCACTTTGCAGCTTTGCCCGATTTTCAAATACTTTTTTGCTTCAAATGAAATTTTGTAATGTTATGATTCACCTCATAGTTGATTGGTTTGGTTCATGGCTTATAATGCTTAAAAAGACTATGGAAAAAATACTTACAGAACCAAGATTGTTGAAAAGGTGCACTTTTGTTGCAGAAATCTGGTTATTTCTGCCATTTGTGTTGCTTGTGTAAATTTAGTTGCATATTGTGCAGTTAATTGATGTTCTGACAGCTTTCATTTCTCTTATACTAAAAACAACTTTTCTGTTTTTAAATTTTGTCTGGCTGCATCTCCATGTGCTTAAAAAGGTGTAAACACTCATGACCTTTGGACACATGTGACTTTCCATAACAACCTGTGACCTTTCAGCTCATTTTTGTAATAGCTGCAACAGATACTGATGTAAATGAACACAATTTCACATGGTTTCCATGGATACATAGTGCCTTATGAAATCTGTGTTATTTTTTCCCCAAATTCTGTGTTTTCTATTTTAAGTTATCTGGATTCCATTTTAATGGTTTAAATAAATTTTAATAATCAATAAGGATGCATGATCAATTGTATTCATAAATCTTTAACAAAACTTTAATAAAATTTTAAATAAAAAAACTAATACAATTTTAACAATAGAAGTGCCCTAAGCAATTTTTTTTTCTTCAGAAATGGTGTTGTTTTATTAGTCTGGATTCTGTTTTATGATTTAATATAAAATACTATTTTCAAAAAGTAAAAAATATTATTAAAGTAAATAAAAATTGTTTATTTCAAAATAAAAGTAGAACAACAGAGGTTTATTGTTTAAAGCATGGACAAAAATGGTGTGATATTCCTTAAAATGTGTTTTAATAAACTATAATAAAAATTGTTTTACTACTTTAAGAAGTACATTCTACTGTGCAATAGTAATATATTTCTGTCATAATATATTCAAGTTAAACTCTTTTTTTTTTTTTTTGACAGGTTGTAGTGAAGACCTTTGAGTTTATCTGATGATAGTTTTTCTCAAGTGAAATGTTGAAGTGAGTCTCAGAGCAGCTCTGAAGATGAAGTTCATGTGTTCATGTCCTCATATAGTGAGACGGCAGACGTTGAAAACACCACGAGCATCAAATGACTGTGTACTAGATGAAACTGCGCCACTCATTCACACAGAACATGCAGACTTCATATTTAAATAGTCGTTTTTCAGTTTAATATTCACACACACTTGTCCATGTCACCATTTGATTAAGTGTACAGCCCTACTTTTGATCTATTTTATCCAAATTTTACCAAGTTCCCTGAAAATCCATGTTATAGACCTACAGCAAATTCCATTTTTATGACTGGATTCCAAGATTCCGTCCACGTTTTCTTCATTACGGAAATCATATGGACTTACGCTGCGTTCCAAACGAGGGTGGACCTGGGAATATTCCAAATTAAATGTCCCACTTCAGACCTCAGTGAGTTCCAGTCAATCACATGTCATGTTCACATATTTACTACATGATGTCTCTATGATTCAATGAGAGCATATTGTGTTTTTGTGTCAGTTATAGCAAAAACTAGGGATGCACCGATACCATTTTTTAAGGACCGAGTACGAGTACCGATAGTTTTTTCTAGTACTCGCCGATACCGATACCTATACATTTATTAATTTCTCTCTCTCTCTCTCTTTTTTTTTTTTTGGTGATGTTGCAGTTTTCCAAGCACAACACAGTGAGACTAATGAATGTAGGACAGCTTCTTTATTATTACTCTAATGAAAAAAGTAATAATTTTTATGTGCTTGTCACAAACTTAAAGAACAAAAATTTAACAGTGTCCAATAACCTTCAAAGGGCATAATTACCAATATATATAATTGTTGTTATATAAAAAGAAATTTACAAACAAATTACAAACAATACAACAAATACTATAGAGATAAAATTAAATAAACTTGTTTTTCAGATACAGTAGGTTTATTTACCTTGTATACATACATTTATTTAACATATTTTGTTGTTTTATTAACATTAATGACAAATATAGGCTACGGCCCCTTTAAAACCGAATCCATGGATACTGACACATATCCTGTTTTCACCCAAATGTTTACGTCCACTTAAGCCATAACCAACTGTATTTAGGTGAGATACTCCACACGATGGACATTTTGACAACTATGTCTGCATTTGACCATTCAGGCGCGAGGAGAACTGATCGCGCGCTGTCTGAGAGACCTGGGATCGCGCGCAGGAAAGAGAGAGAGCGCTTCTGGTCTTGTGTCATTCCGCGCGATTCCGCCTATCCCGCCTTCACTAATCGATAACGAATTGTGATTGAAAGCATGCAGTTCGCAATGTAATGTGTTGTCATGATTAATTTTGAAGTATTTCCACACCTCTGAGGCTGACATTGTTTCTGCTACTGTCTCTGTGCACGGAAAATTCTGTCAGTTACGTCACGTGAGGTATCGGTCTTTGGTATCGGGGGTATTTTTACGAGTACAAGTACAAGTACATGAGCTTGGTATCGGTGCATCCCTAGCAAAAACAGAATAGAAAGAACATAAAATCACTTTGAAAACAGCTGAGGAAAAGCAAAAACGAAGGTATCATTACATAAACTTAATGTCTAATGTTAAAAGTTTGTTTTTACGTTTATGCTATTTGGAAACAGGACTTGCTGACATCTTGGAAGTGACGTCAAATGACGCGTCTCGCTGAGGTCGCGGTTGATCGATGTACCCCGAGTTCACACGCCAAATTTCCGACTTCGAGTGGCATTCCAGAAGATATTTACTAGAAGGAGGTGGGAAAAATCCAAATTCTGATCTGTCTGGAACGCAGCTTTAGATACGGATTGTTATCGTAATTTCTCGCAGATTCTCTTTCTCTCTGTCTCTCTCTAGTCTCAGATAACTCTCATATCAATTCCCAAAACAAACAGAAAAATCAGCAATCGGTTTGAGCGTAAATCATCTCTCTGCCGTGATCTGGGGCACCTCTCACAGCTCACAGGGAAAATCTCAGGTTCTGTTCGGGAACTTCAGGTATTGTTTCAGCGGCGTTCCGACAGGTGCTGTTGAATATTCATCCTCTGAAAGGTTTTCCCGCCTGTAATCAAGCTCAATATGCTCTAGTCCTGCGTCTGTCAATCACAGACGCCCCAAATGAGCCACTCTGCTCACTGGTCATGAAAATTCATAAAACACTGAGACTTTTCCTCACCTCAATCCGGTGAAGGGCAGAGGGGATTTGGATGTGTGTGTGTGTGTCTCTAGATTCTCCTGCTGCTTTATGGATCAAATCAGTTTCAGTGAGGTCACACACTATAGTGTTTCCAACAGGATTCGTTTTTTGCAGCATAAACTCGCGGTTAAACCTTGCTAAACAATAACAGTACCATTTTCCCCCAACATATGTTTTGTTTTGTACATGTATCTTTAACTACACATTTGACCTAAGTACAACTAATCAGATTTAAGTTTCTCTAACCATCCAAAATTGCATGTTTAAAACCGTGTCTACACCAGACGCGACAATTGTCACGTCGCATCACGCCGCAACAGCTAAAAGCTGTCTACACTGAATGTGACAAACTGACCGTTGCAATGCATGTGCTACGTCAGAAATACAACGGGGAATCCGTTTATTGTCGGGATTTTTCCGTGTCGCGTCGCGCCGCATCCAGTGTAGACAATATCAATGATTATAATGGGTTCTACTGTATTGTCTTTTGACGCGTCACGCCGCTCACGTCTGGTGTAGACACGGTGTAACTGTTGTCAAAAAGTTCTTGGCTCATTTCGACATAATAACCCAAGAATTGATTCTGTGATTTATCTGACTGATTCAGTTTAGAATTTAGCATGAAGACTCTGTTCATTTCAGACTGATTCAAATGGTGTGATTCATAAAAAAGGAATGCGTCAATTGATTTGTTCACAAATAGGACAGAACTGTATGCTTAGATGTTTTTATTGGCTTTTATTGGCTTCATACAATACAGATTCAAAGTATATTCACAATAATAAACAGGGAAATAAAGTTTATATCTCGAAAATCTAACTTTTTTTCAGAATTGCGAGTTTATTAGTCAGAATTACGAGATGTAAACTTGCAGAAAAAAAAGTCGGAAAAAAGTCAGAATTGTGAGATAAAAAGTTGCAATTATCTTTTAAATTGTTTTATTTCGTGGCGGAAACAAGATTTCATAAAAAAGCTACGGAAGAGGATTAGGGCCAAGTAATAATAAAAAAATAAAACCATCTCGAGATTAAAGTCATTATAATGTGAGATTAAACTCGTTAAATTTCGAGAAAAAAGTCGAAATACAATGTTGAGAATAAACTTGTTAAATTTTGAGAATAAAGTCGTGTTTCGAGAAAAAAGCTTATTAAATTTCAAGAAAAAAGTCTAAATATAATGTTGACAATAAACTGACTAAATTTTGAGAATAAAGTTGTTGTTTCGAGAAAAAAGTCAAAAAATATTCTCAACATTTTATTTTGAATTTTTTTCTCTAAATTTAACAAGTTTTTTCTAGAAACACGACTTTATTCTCAAAATTGAATGAGTTTATTCTCAACATTGTATTTTGACTTTTTTTCTGTAAACTTAACGAGTTTAATCTTACGTTATAATGACTTTAATCTCGAGATGGTTTTATTTTTTTATTATTACTTGGCTCTAATCCTCTTCCATAAAAAGCAGCTCTACAGAAGTCAACAGTGTCATTATTCAGCTCAATTCAGTTCAATTTTGATTCAATTCAGTTTAAGTACAACAGTAGCTGGGTTTCCATCCAAACGTGAAGTGAATCTTTTCAAAGTTTGCAAAAGAAGAAGTAGAAAAACAAACAAATGTGAATTAGGTGCATTTCCATCAATTGTTTGAGCGGATGATTGTGGTACTGGTAACCTAGTAACCAACAGTAAATAAAACACCAGTGGAAACAGCCGATTAATCACGTGGGTTTAATGTTTGCTACGTCAGAATTTATTCGGCAAATGCAAAAAAGTCAAAAAAGCCTCAAGCAAGCGTAAAAACTTTTTTGCAAATTAAAGGCACACTATGTAGTTTTCGCCACTAGAGGTCGCTTATTAAAAAAAAAAGGCGTAGCTTGATTTCGTGGAATCATGGGAGGTGTTGTCTTAATGTCTACAGCCGGTGGAAAAGAATCCGATGAGACTCTTCAGTATTTATTACGTATTTCAGTTGATTTCACTCATCTCAGTATAGCAATATAGTTTGGGAATAGCCATGGCAATTTACTAATGTAAGTCGATCTGCCCCATTAATTCACACTGAGACACACAAAACTTGCAGGATTCATATTTAAACAGTCTTTTTGCGGTTTAATATTCACAGACACTATATCGCAATTAGAATAAAGAACTAAAGAATAAAAAAAACTTACCATTCACAATCATTGTCTTGATCTAGTTGATCCTCGAAATGAAAGTGAAACCAGCTCTTCCTCTGAGGTAAATCCTTTTAGAATTATTCTTCACCACATCTCAAAACGATGAAAAGTAGCCAAAATGAAACTGACCAAGCTTGGTGCATTTTTCTGAGCTGATGTGGGCGTTCACTCTGCATGTATCACCTCCGAATTTGCGTCTGAATAGCGCTCGCGTTTTGTGGGTGTGGCCGCATTAGCGGATAATGAGCTGACTCGCAAATGTCTGACAACCTTCTCTTTTCGTACAGATTACATAAACAGATAATATTTGTTTTCGATTTGACTTACATGATTTAAAACCTGACATTACAACGTTTCTTTAGACATATGTCTTATTTTATTGTGATTAGTATTCACTAAGTTACAGTTCATTTTCTGAGGACTATCAGATTGGACGTCCTTCAGAGGGAGACGACAGATCACGCATCATGTTAGTTTTCTTTATTTTGCAAAAAGCACAACATTTTGTTTTTACTCCGAGTGTACACAAATAAAAGAAGATATTCTATAGTTTCAATTGATATATTACTTCTGTCTCTATGACAAAAAATGACGGAGTATTTTAAGTTGATTTTGCTGCTATGTGAAAAAAATCCAGCAAAACGCGCCGGCGCGTTTTCCGACTCCAGAGTGTTAAAGATTTATTGTAGTAAAAGAGAAACAACTGCACACTCATTGAAGCAAAAAGACTGATTTAATATACCAACGTTTCGGCTCATAGCCTTTATCAAGGTATAATTTAACAATAATGGAGAATAACATAGCCTAAATACTAATTCTTGTTCATCCCCCCATCACTAGTTTCTGATGTGATACTTCAAAATGTGCATAAAAACAGGGTGATGGAAACATAGCTAGTGTTGCAGACAGTCAATGTTGCAGAATTCACTTATTATGAAACAAATTAAATTCAGCTTTGACTTCATGTTCAGTCAGCGAAGACAATGCTATAGAAAGTTGCATTTGCTATTTATTGTCAGTATATTATTTCAGATAATAAAACAGATATTGCAGTGGTGAAGAATAGAAGCATGCTGAAATGCTGCCACACACACACTGAGACAGTTGATCATTTATTTGCTGTCGTCTGATATCTGTTATCTCTTGTTCACCTTGTTCGCTCCTGTCTGAACCTGCTCGCTCCGACACGTCTGACCTCAGATCTGTCTTTATCAGAGATCACGCTGCTCCATCCTCTCCCTCTCTGTCTGTTAGTCTCTCATTCTCTGCTGTTTCATGAGTTTCATGTCCCCGTCTCTGTCCTTTCCTCTGCCTCTGATGGGCTGGAAACTCACTACACTGTAAAATGTTTTCACAATAACATATTTGTTTGCATTCTTTTGTGTTGTATTAATTTTTGTCCTTAGGTGTTCAAGGGCGTAGTGCTGAAACCCTATTGTAATTGTTAGAATTTCCAAGGATCAGCATTCTCCCATAAAAGTGAGCGGGCAGACCAAACCATAAGTCGTAGAGACTTGAAACTTTGAGGGTTGGTAGTACTCACACTGTCTACAATGTCACCAAGGCTCGCCTCGATCGGCCTGACGGGGGCGCTACAACGATCAAAAGTACCAAATTTTCGGGTATTTTGGATTTTTTGAAAAACCTACTTTTGCGAACTAGTCCTAGGTTTTTGACCCGATCGGAACCAAACCAGTGCAGCGAGATTTTCTGGAGTCTGTTTGTCAATAATTATCAAAAATATGAATGAATGAAATGAAATTTCGATTCACAGTCTCTAAGGGCCTCCAAAACGTTCAAAGTGTGCGGCGCCACATAACATGTCCGACATTGGCCAATTAAGTTTGAGCAGCTATCAGACAAGGTTAATGGAGGCCGATCGGAATGAAATTCGCTGGGACTGTTTGACTCATTGAGAAATTTTTTAAGAAATCAGCCACCAGGAGGCGCCTTTGCATTTTTCACATGAATAAAGGATTGTGTATTGCGCGATTTTTCGCGCACGCCCACGACATTCGTACCACATGGTAAAACTCGTCATTCTGAGCAACTTTGCCTCTAGGACCGCCTCTGTCCATCAAATCGTTCGTTAAGTATTGGAGATTATTTCAAAAACCAACTTTGGTGAACTATAGTCCTAGGTTTTTTGCTTAAAACCACTGTGCCACAATTCTCGGGACTCTCTAGGTCAGTAGTTCTCAAAAAAATGTTGAACTTTGTCCTTTGGATAGTTATAGCAGAGTCATTTAAAAAACAGGCGTGGCCAAGTCGCCTTTCGTTCCTAAACCAAAACTCAGAACTTCGCATCATTAGTTTAGCACATGCGGCACATGATTCTAAAGAAGCATGCATATTTTTATGGAGATCGGACTATAGGTTGGGCTATAACTGTTTAAAGCTTTAAAACCATATTTTTCCTATGGTAAATTGGCTGTAAATGGTCTTTTCCTTCTGTGATCGTGATGGTTACAGGTTTGCTAAATGAAACAAAATACCTTTTTTTACGCATGTGCTTAAGGTCTTAAAGCGATTGAACCCCCGATAATTGCTGCTCGCAGCTATATTTTCTAATTGATTTTGGGAGTTTTCAGAATTTGATCTCAATTTGCTTCTTCTGTAATTAAATTCAGAGTGTTTGAAAATTTAATTTCAGTCTGACAATTCTTAAAATGTGTAACTTTTATTACAATTATCCACAAAACAAATATTAAAGGGGACCTGTTATGCCCTTTTACAAAGTCTTGATTTTGTTTTGGGCTCTGCTAGAGTAGGTTTTTATGCTTGAATGTTCTAAAAACATTATTTTCCCCATATTTGTCATTGTTGCAACTCCTCTCTTCCCAGTGTGTCAGTAACGCTCTGTCTTTATGAAGCCCCTCCTTCTGAAAAGCACAGTGTGCTCTGATTGGTCGGCTGGATCAGTGTGTTGTGATCGCTCAAGCGCTTCGAGTGTGTTTGGGAAATGTCACGCCCCTTACCATAACCTCGAAATGGAAATTTGCAGACCTTTTTCATGGTCAAACAGCAACATTACACACTAAAGAAAGTTGAAAATGTAAAAAAAAAAAAAAAAAAATTGGAATAGAATAGGTCCTCTTTAATTGAGGTTTGAATAGTAGAGAAAAGAGGTTGTGTAGCAACTGTCTTTTTGTTTCTGTGTGGCTCTCTGGAGTTTATCCTCCAGCACTTCTTCCTGTGTTTGTCACCTTGAGATGCATTCGCTGTTGTCCGCAGGTGTGTGGCTGTCGTACAGTATAAATATGTGTTTGTTTGTGAGTCTCATGGTTTTCTACATCAAACTGCCATTGGAATTTGGTTGCTCGTTATTTCAAGATCTTGATGTAGTTTTCTTTTAGAGTTAGACTGCAATTGAAGTAGATATCTAGATTTCATCATTCATTTTTTTCAGATCCTCAACAACTACACCATTATGAGGGCAAAAGCATCTGAAAAAGCATTAGCCGTGTATTCTGTTATCCAAAATAAAGATAAAGCAATGTATAAATCACAATTATTCGATTACAGTAATATAGCTGATGTTTATTCTTTTTTTGTATGCAGTTTGTGGACTGCAGGACATCCTGAAGTTTTGTTCAAGTTTTCACCCATTCAATACCCATTTAAGTTTTGTTTGAGACACTTAGTATTAATAAATAAGACATGCTTGCCTTAAGCACACTTGTATATTCCACTTCATTCTCAGAGTCTCAGAGTTTCGTCTGATTTCAGATTGACTTTTGTTCTCTAAAACGGTCAAGGTGGCAGTTCTTGGCCAGAATAATCTGCGGTATGGATCAGACTTTATGCTGAGGAATGGACTGCGCGAGACGCTGACCGTAAATGTGTTTAATGTCAGCTGTCAGAGTCTTTAACAGCATCTGTCCCTGTTTCTATCACTCCATCAGTGAGATGAAAGACAAGAGCCAGCTGAGGTGTCATTACACGGGGAACAGAGAGAGCGAGAGCTGTCTGGCTGTAGATCTGACGGACCAGTGATTACAGTCTGTTTCCTAATGAACGCTTCAGTAATTAGTGTCTGTGATCAGTTATCTGTTTCTCACACATTCACTGAGCGTTTACTACAGAAACACGGCCGGATGGCGCTGGTATTACACTGAGTGTGTTTACATGACAAAACCCTAATATCTATTAAAATATGATTTATTTAATGAATTTTATGTGCAGTGCAATCATTTATGTGAGCCAGTCAGGTTTTGCTTAAACCAGCTTGACTTTTGCTTAATAAAAGAACACAGGTTAAAGGCGCAGTAAGCAATTTCTGAGAAACGCTGTTGAAAATGGAGGTGAAGCGTCACAACACACTTGTAGCCAATCAGCAGTAAGGGGCTTATACATTCATGAAGGGGGAGGTGCCTGTGCTGGATAGTGTGTTTATGAATTTGGGGGTGGAGCTATCAAGATAGGGGTGTGATCCTTTTGGGTACGGGCGTGTTTGTTTTGATGATTTCAAATAACAGCGTTTCTCAGAAATTGCTTAGGGTGTGTGTCCACCAAAGTGTTTTTAGCCAGCTGAAAACGCTAGGCGCTCTGCTGAAAATGCTTAGCTGTGAGTGCTTGAGAGCGCTTCGGCAGCGCAGCGTTTTTTTCTTTTTTCAGTTGAAATGCTTCGCTTGCTACGATACGGAATATCCGCGGAAGTGTTACTAGTATCTAATTTCACAGATAGTTTGTTTTTGTACTGTTTCTAAATAAAAATGTCAATACAATGTAAAGTATTTGCTCTGGCTCTTGTTTTGAATTATTTTGTTCAGTTATTATGCTTGTTGTTGTCATCTGTTGACGTTGTACAAGCAGAATGTGGCGGCATTTTAAAAAAAGCAATGCTCCAATTGAAAACAATTGGAAAAATACGCTAACAGCGGGAAAAAACACTTTACTGCCTTACTGCACCTTTAAGGCGTTTACAAGTCCCTGACTACATGCACCCTAATGCATTTATAATGTGATTTAGGCAATATTGCGATCACACTTTACCTCATATAAACACAATACTTTGATCAAATTGATGCCATTTAAGCTCATAATCATCACAACCATAATTGTACACTGTAAACTCGAATAAGTTGGCAAAACTCAAAAATGATTTGAGGTAATCATTTACATCAATTTTTTAATTTAAGAAATTAAAAGTTTACGTAAGCAGAACTGGCAGATTTTTATTTTGTACTCATACACTTAACTTAAGCTAATTCATACATTTAACTTAAAATTTTCATGTAATCTCAACTTAAATATTTTTAGCAGTGGAAACTTTGCTAGTTTAAAAAGCTAATTCAGTAAATGCTAACTAATTGGTGGCACAATGCTTTGATAGCATTAGCATAGAATAGCAATTGCTAATTGTCTAAATAAGCATAGCAAAACATTAAACACTACTATATCTCCCTCTTAACATTAACCTTGCACAAAACACATTATATAACACTTAATTTTAGCATTTACTCTCCCTTTTGAGTGTCATGGCAAAGCATGCTGGGAAAGAGAAAAAACCTAGTCCAGTTTCAGTTATATTGAAGTTTGTCTAAAATTAAAAGAAACAAGTTCATAAAACTCAAAACAATGAAACAATTCAGACTACTTAAAATGTGTCAGTTTCGTGAACTCAAAAGAAAAAGAAAGTTCTAAATACTCATGAAAGTTGATTTAATTGAACTAATTTGTTTAATTTAAGTTTACCCTAGTCAAACCAATTAATTATTTTGAGCATTTGGGTTTACAATGTAGTAAAAAAATTTTAATCACAATAAACAGACATTATTTGCATCTATTCCACTCTGACCGTCAATGTTGTTGTCATCCGCAGATTTGTAAACAGCAGAAAAGATAGCATCACATTTTTGGGGTGCTGAAGAGTTCGTGTTGACAGCGTTCCATGTCATGAATATAACTGATGGTCGAAAACATCAAACTGAAGACATTTTAGGCGTGTGGTCACAGTTAAATTTAATGTGCAGACGCATATTAAACCTTCACAGATAGATGTAAACTGAAACAGATTTAAACCACCACAGACTGACAGCAAATGTTGTAAGCATTCAGACAGTTAGTCCTAAAATCCAGAGAGGTGAATCTAAACCATCACCGCCAGCAGCTCCAAAGCTCTCAGCTCACATTCGGACATTAACTCCTGAAATAGACATCTGAAGAGGGCAAATCTGCCCTGATGGACCCCTGGACCGCAGGCTTTTACACCTCTCACCGCCAGCTGAAAGACAAGAACACCAGCGCAGAATGAGCTCAGGGTGGAAAGAGACTAAATGAGGGTGGAGAGAGTGTTTCCAGAAAGTGTCAGCCATTTCTGCAGGAGTGTCGATGTTCATGGGAAAAACTCACACGGTACATGTTCAATCCTTCTCATCAGTGTCATTTTATTTTATTATTTTTATTTATTGTATTGTATTGTATTGTGTTTTGTTTTTTGTTTTATTTAATTTTATGAAATACTGAAATAAAATGTGTAGCTTTGGATAAAAGCATCTACCAAATGCATAAAAATATTTATTTTAATTTTACTTAAAGTAACACTGTAAATATCCAGACATACATTCTTGCATGGTTTGAGATGAAGTGATGAGTGAATGCTGTACTTTTGGGTGAGGAGCACTTTAAGAAGTCAAGAAGCATGAGAGTGATGCAGTGAACTGCAGAAGAACCCTGTGTGTGTGTGTGTGTGTGTGTGTGTGTGTGTGTGTGTGAGACAGACAGACTTTAGCTTCAGGGTACATCCAGTGTTCGTCAGTGAGCGAGGCAGTCGACAGGTTCACAGCTTCCTGCCCGAGGCCTCGCCAGAGTCGTCCTCAGTAATTGCTTCCCATGTCACTCCATGACACGTCAGCCTTTACCAACTTAACCCAGCCTGAACCAACCTAAACCAGCCGCAACCAATTCAAGCCGGCCTGAATCAACTTCTGTCGCACTGAACCAATCACAACCAGCCTCATGCTTTCAAACCATCCTTATTTTAGTATTATTTACATATTTTTATAATATATATTAATATTTTTAATATTTAAATTTAGCTTTTATTTTTTATATTTTACAGGTTTTTCTATTTTAGTTTATTTTATGAGCTTTTGCCAGTTTTTTTTAGTTTTTAAATATTTCTGTTTAGCTTTAATTGATATTTCAGTTTTAATTTTAGTAATTGCAGTGCTTTAACTTAAAACCCTTTATTTTATTTCAAAATGTTTTTTAAAAATTTTTTTAATTTAGTTGCCAAGGGAACATTTCTTTTTTTTTTTACATTTTAGTTTAGTAAAATAATTTCCAATTGAGTGAATTCGGACACTAAGTGTGCCGGAAGGGCTGCCGCTTTTACATAGTTTGTGTTTGCTGTTTAAGTAAGCAATAATGTACTCGAGGCTGTGCTGTATCGTGAATAAGTCATGGCTGAAGGGCGTTGTTAGGCACGACGCGAAGCAAAGCAACCCCTTCAGCCGTGATTTATTCACGATACAGCACTAGCCTCGGGTACCTTATTGCTTTTATAAAACGGTTACCACACAATACAAATATTAAAGCCAAAAATATGTATCAATGCAACTTTCATGAAGTAAACTTTCACTAAAAGCCATCCTTCCGCCTGAAAAAATAGTCCCTGACCATGAACAGCAACAGAAGTTACATTATTACGCCATTAGATGGCGGCAAAGACTGTCTTTATGAGTGTGTCAGTCAGTAGCGAAGACTTTTTCATTGAAAAGACTGAATTGTTGTGAACACGGAACAAGACGCAACGGACAAATGCTTTGACTAGCACTGTCAGTCATGGGAAAACCCCTTAACTGTTAAAAGGACAAGATAATACATCGGACATTTTTTATTATGAACATAGGACTGACCTGAAGGAAAATGTTAAATCTGAATGCAGGTAATAAACTCTCTTTCTCACAGTACTCTTCTACAAAATACAGTAAGCTTCAATGATCAATATCAATTGAGAACATACAGTTTACGTTGCTAAGGGTGGTTGCTAAGGGTGTTGTGTTGTGATACACAGAACCGCTGAGTGAAGCGGTCACAGCCGTGTTTTATCGTGAATACAACACAGTTATTGACCAATCAGAATCAAGGACAGGAACTAACCGTTTTATAATAAAGCAATAAGCCTGAAGAAGCTGTGTATTTGTGAATTTATAACAGCTGTAAATATATAATATTTATAACAGTTATAAATTCACTGTAAACCACGGCTTCACAGGGCTTATTGCTTTTATAAAACGGTTACCACACAATACAAATATTAAAGCCAAAAAATATGTATCAGTGCAACTTTCATGAAGTAAAATCATTAAAAGGCTTCCTTCCGCTGGAAAAAATAGTCCCTGATCGTGAACATCAAAAGAAGTTACGTTATTACGCCATTAGATGGCGGCAAAGATTGTCTTTATGAGTGTGCGTCAGTCAGTAGTGAAGACTTTTATATTGAAACTTGTTGTAAACACGGAACAAGACGCAAATGCTTTGGCTAGCGCTGTCAGTGTCAGGGCATGGGAAAACCCATTAACTGTTAAAAGGACAAGATCGCAGCGGACATTCAAACAGATTGCTAAATGCTAAATGTGAATGCAGGTAATAAACTCGGTCACTCGATTTCTCTCTCACAATACTTTTCTACATAATGCAGTAAGTTTCAATGAACAAAATAAACTGAGAACAAACATGTTTACGTTGCTAAGAGTGGTTGCTAAGACAGACGCAGCAACATACACACTCAGTGGCGCAGCGATACTTATGTAATGCGGTCAGCTGTTTTCTGTTTTTTTTTCTGGTCAAACTGTTTCAGTTTTCTGGAATTTTACAACGGCTTTGAACGCGGCTCAACCAATCAGAATCAAGGGCCGGAACTATCCGTTTTATAATAATCATTTGAAACTTTGCAAACTGGCAGCTCCAGTAGTAATAAAAACATTTATCTTGAACTCTGTCATGGAAACTATGTATAAACCTTAATAGGTTATTTGCACATGACGTCATTGCTGCACGCGAAATGCGGCTGGAGGGCAAGGAGTGATTTTTCTATATAGGAATCCTATCACAAACTCAGAATTCCTTTGTTTTGCGTCATTATGGTTGCTCAAATCTATCAAACCGAGAAACCACAATGAGCTTTTATCGTTTACGTAACTTATATCGTTTTTTAACTTTAAAAGTTGTCACCTTCTATAGCGTTTTGCGTCTGCCGATACTGAAATGAATATAGATACCTGCTTACATTTTTTGTTTTTGACTTGGTTAAATATTCACATTCTTCATAGTATCGTTTGCAGGGAAGAGAAGATATTTTATCCCATTGCATTTGGTGTTTTCACTGAAGTTTTGTAGAATTCCATTTACATTGTTGATCTGGTTACTGTGAAAACAGTGTCACGCGCTGCTGCTTCAGCCATGTGTTCAACAAGCTGACAAAAGTCGCTCCATTTCTTTTTTGGAAGGGTGTAAATGTAACTGTAGATTTAATGTTTTCTTTGTAAATATACACTTTCCCATATGACCACGGAGGAGAATCGAGGGGCGTTCAGCGGACAGACACCCTTTATTACAGTCTGTGACAGACACCGACACACTGTATTTTTTTTTGTGTGTGTGTGTGTGTTTATTTCAACAAATGACAACCAAAATCAAACCCATAGAAGCTTGTGAACAGTTTTGAAGTGGCTGCATGCAAGTTATACTCATTCACAAGCCGAGTGAGAGTCATACTCGCAAATGTTAATTATTAAACCAAACAAAATACAACACTTTCAAAAACACTCAGCAATGTGATTATTTTATTGAGTGATAGGGAGTGGGTTCAATCAGTGACATTATTAGATTTGCTATACGGCGTCTCCCCGTCACCACCTCAACCTGCTTCCCTTAGTGTTTTTACACGAAAAGGCGAAAATTGTATTACACTGTCCAGTTTTTTCCCTGAACGATGATGTGCGCTTCTGTTGCAATTCTCGATTCAGCATAAATGACCTACAATGGCGACATTTTTCACAATCACGACAGAAAATCAAAAATACTGCCCTTAACGTCACTAGCAGAAAGGCAGCGCGATATAAACAAACCCAGACCTTAACGCGGCATGACGGCAGCTTCGTGATTGCAAACAACCTATTAAACAATTTAATAATCAATTAAAAAAGAATTTATATCTGCATGATATTACGCTGTACCCACATTGGACCAGCGGTTTGGAAAATGGATGGATGATTCAGCTGCAGGCGCCATCTTCTGGTCAGACACAGGAATTCATTCGGCACGCAACCCTCGCAGTGCATTATGGGTATTCTCTAGCCATTGAGCATACATCAGTTGTATACTCGTTATTGTGGTGCATTGTGGGATTGAATGAGTGCACTTGATAAACGTCCACTATAGTTTCGGACACCACTACAAATGGTAGTGCCCTTTTTAAGGGTATAGGGGGCGATTTTTAACCTGTTTGTTACCATAATAACATATTGTGTCCACCTGCCCCTTGTCTAGTCACTCATTTAGTCACTCATTTTGTCTTATGTCCATACAATGTAAGTCAGTGGGGTCCAAAGTTGTTTGGATCCCAACATTCTTCAAAATCTTTTGTGCTCATACATTGAGATCTGCATGCTGACGTCCTCACGTTATCGACAGATCTGCTCTCTGTGTGTTTGTGTTGACATCTGGGTCACAGGTTAAACTCTCTTTTGCCTTATCGACGCGAGTTTGATCTTCAATCTGTCATCGGGCTCCCCGTTCATCACGCAGATGCATTGTGGGTAATTTAATAAAGGAGAACAGAAAGGGGGAATGCTTGCGATAAAACACCCAAGCCAAATATCCATGTGTTTATTTCACAGATCAGAATTGACTGAGGAGTCTGTCTGGATTTATTTCCGTCTGGCTTACTATAGTGTGTGTGTGTGTGTTTTCGCTGTGTTCTTGCCGCAGGCTGGCAGTCTTGGCTGAGAAAGAGGTGAAGCCAAGCGTGTGTGTTTGCAGACATGCATATGTTTGTGCAGGTGTGTGTGTGTGAATGGATTGGTCTATCAGAAGCGAGTCCCTCCGGGAGCTCCAGCCAATGAATCACGGGTTACTTCATTGTTCTCGGATCATAACACACCTCTAATTGGCAATTCCTCTTTTTAATTGAATTTGGTGGCGTTTAGTACTACAACATGGCAGTGTGTGTGTGTGATCAGGAATCTCACATTCTCTCACATGCTGGTTTATCTCTTTTATTGTCATTTTTTCCCTCTGTGCTGTTACTTCAGTAAATGATCAGATGCATGATTTTCACCTGCTGGATTCAAGTCATCTAGAGACCAGAAGATCACAAAAAAAAAGCTTGTACATTAAAAGTTTGGGGTTTTTCAAAAAAGTTTGGGTATTTTTTCGAAATAAATTAATACTTTTATTCAGAAAGAATGTGTTAAATTGATCAAAAGTGACAGTAAAGACATTTATAATGTTATAAAAGATTTCTTTTTCAAATCAGTGCTGTTCTTTTGAACTTTCTATTCATCAAAGAATCCTGAAAAAGATGTTTCTTCAGAGCATCAAATCATCATATTAGAATGATTTCTGAAGGATCATGTGACACTGAAGACTGGAGTAATAATGCTGAAAATTCAGCTTTGATCATAGGAATAAATTACATTTTAACATATATTCACATGGAAAACACTTATTTTAAATTGTAATAATATTTCACAATATTACTGATTTTACTGTATTTTTGATCAAATAACTTAAATCTTACCAACCCCAAACTTTTGAACGGTAGTGTATATATCATTGCTTTGTCATCTAATCATATTTCAGAGCTAGAACTATTTGTTTAATAATGTGTGACTGCATCGCCTCAAATTCAAACAATATCATTCCCTGATCTTTCTGACGTGAGATCATCTTTCTCTCCATCTACACACACGTACCCTCTCATGGACCAACAGACCAATCATTCTCTCTCTCTCTCTCTCTTTGTGTCTCTCCTCCTTTTCTCTCATATTCCCCTACACGCTATCTCATTCCTGCGCCGTCCATGTTTCCAGACCGCTGTGTGTTTCCTGCAGCTCTTCATCAGAGGAAGAGGAGGAAGGGAGATACCCTGCGGACGACTTCACTGAGGAGATTACAACCCTCACACTCACACTGTGAGTACAGAAACATCTTCATCACACACACGCACTTGGTGTGATGCTGACCGCTGGTTGAGTCTGAATGCTGCGAGTGTGTTGCAGGTTTCTTTTGGAGTGTCTGTGTCTTTTTCAAAGCTTCAGTTTGGAGGAATAAAAAGTGATCTAAATGAATCGCTAGTTGTCATCCAGTAAGAGTATAGAGCTGTAAAACTAATATGGAGAGCAGTTCAAAATCATTTGATGAGAAATGTTTGAGTATATATTGAGATCTTTGACTTTTGATGGCAGACTGTGGTATCTGAGCACAGTTTGAGACATTGCTGAGATCTCTTTTGAAACTCTAGAGGAGACATGTGAGATTACTAGGTTCTTTTTGTCAGGAGTAACAGGAGATTTCAGCAGAAGTCTCACTGAAATCTAGGAGAAACAACTGAGACATTGAAGAGATCCAATTTGTGGTGATTTATGGTCTTATGATGAGAAATCAGCGATCAGAGGAATCAGTTCATGTTTCTGTGTGAGTATCTTCTCAGATGATTCTCTTTAAATCTGTTTGGAGAAAGAAAAAGTAGATAGCAGCCAGATTATTTGATCTTGAGAGAATTTGATGAGACATGTTTGAGTTTACATTGAGATCACTGACTTTTTCAGACTTTGGTGTATTGGTAAACCTGAGCGCAGTTTGAGACATTATTGAGATATCTACTGAAGCTTTAGATGAGACACGTGAGAATCCTGGGGTCTTTTTCTCAAGGGAAACATCTGAGAAGCGGGAGATTCAGCAAAAGTCTCCATTTAATCTCACTGAAATGGTGGAGAAACAATTGAGACTTTAAAGAGATATCATTTGGGATTTTTCTTTCCAGTTTGAGTGTTTCTGGATCTTATGCTGAGAGACTGGTGATTAGAGGAAAATTTTATTGCTGATTTCTCAATTATGTCTCCGTATCATCTTAGATTTTTCTCATAAAATCTGTTGGGGAAAAAGAAAATCTGGATAGCAGCCAGATTATTTGATCTTGAGAGAATTTGATGAGAAATGTTTGAGTTCACATTGAGATCTCTGATTTTTGCAGACTTTGGTGTATTGGTAAATCTGAGCACAGTTTGAAACATTATTGAGATCTCTTCTGAAACTCTAGAGGAGACACATGAGATTTCTGAGGTCTTTTTCTCAAGGGAAACAATTGAGAAGCAGGAGATTCAGTAAAAGTCTCCTTTTATTCTCATTGAAACGGTGGAGAAACAGTTGAGACTTTAAAGAGATATCATTTGGGATTTTTCTTTCCAGTTTGAGTGTTTCTGGAGCTTATGCTGAGAGATCGGCGATTAGAGGACAATTTTATTGCTGATTTCTCAATTATGTTTCAGTATCATCTCAGATGTTTCTCATAAAATCTGTTAGGAAAAAGAAAATCTGGATAGCAGCCAGATTATTTGATCTTGGGAGAATGTGATGAGACATGTTTGAGTTCACATTGAGATCTCTGACATTTGATGGCTGACTTTGGTATCTTAGCAGATCTGAGCAAATTTTGAGACATTATTGAGATCTCTTCTGAAACATTAGAGGAGACACATGTGAGATTACTAGGGTCTTTTTCTCCAGAGAAACATTTGAGAAGCAGGAGATTCAGTGGAAGTCTCAATTTAATCTAATTGGAATGTAGGAGAAACAATTGAGACATTAAAGAGATCTAATTTGTAATCTTTCTTCCCAGTTTGAGTGTTTCTGATTATTATGCTGAGAAATCAGCGATCGGAGGAAGGTTTTATTGCTCAGTTCTCGGTTATGTGTGAGTATCTTCTCAGATTTTTTCTCCTAAAATCTGTGTTGATAAAAAATATGTAGATAGCAGCCAGATTATTTGATCATGGGAGAATTTGATGAGAAATGTACATATTGCATTCTCTGACTTTTTATTGCAGACTTTGGTATCTTAGCAAATCTGAGCACAGTTTGAGACATTGTTGAGATCTCTACTGAAGCTTTAGAGGAGACATGTGTGAGATTACTGGGGTCTTTTTCTCAAGGAAAACATTTGAGAAGCAGGAGATTCAGAAAAAGTCTCCATTTAATCTAATTGGTGGAGAAACAATTGAGACTTTAAAGAGATATAATTTGGGAATTTTCTTTCCAGTTTGAGTGTTTCTGGATCTTATGCTGAGAGATTGGCGAATAGAGGTAAATTTTATTCCTGATTTCTCAGTTATGTCTCAGTATCATCTCAGATGTTTCTCATAAAATCTGATGGGAAAAAGAAAATTTGGATAGCAGCCAAATTATTTGATCATGGGAGAATTTGATGAGACATGTTTGAGTTCACATTGAGATCTCTGACATTTGGAGAAACATTTGAGAAGCAGGAGACTTAAGCAAAAAAAAAAATCTATTTAATTTTATTGAATTTTAGGAGAAACAACAGGAGATATTAAAGAAATCTCATTTGTGATTTTTCCCTTTTGACTGTTTCTGGATCTTATGCTAAGAGATCATGTGATCAGAGGAACATTTTATTGCTCAGTTCTCTTTTATGTCTCAGTATCATCTCATATGATTCTCCTTAAATCTGCTGGGAGAACGAAAATAAGGATAGCAGCCAGATCATTTGATCTTGGGAGAAACTGATGAGAAACGTTTGAGTTCATGTTGAGATTTCAATCTCCAGTTGCTCATCCCATTGCCATCTAGGAGAAACACCTGAGATCTCGTTCGTGATTTGTCAGGATGTTTCAGTGCTTTGTCTCTCGTGAACTCCTGAAGCTCAGGATGTGATGAAGCGGTTCTCTTTCATCTCTGTCTGGTGAAAGCAGTGAGTTTGCTGAATATCTGCTGACCTGTTCACCGCCGGCGCTCGTGTTTCAGAAATGTGAAGCGTCTGTTCGCTGAGCCTGTGAGACGCTGCATCCGTCAGTCTCTCTGTTTGTCTCTAAGACAGATTGCCACGTCTCTGGAGGATAGTTGTAGTGTATTAAAGCGCTCCGTGCTGCTTTACACGCCATCTGCTTCAGAAATTCACAGGGAAACGGAGAAAACAGAAACAAGATGTTTGCAGAGGCAGAAATGTTATGAGAGAAAATACTCAATCGTTCAGTGATTATGAACTGTTTAAAACATTCAATCCGAACACAGACTGAAAGCTTTGACCTTTATTGAGTTCATTTTTAGACCGTTCATAAGCGAGATTCATCTCAGGACATGAACATCTCATTAGGGTGAAGCTTAATGACTGTTTCCAACAGCTCAAAATGACAGAAGACTTCAATGACAGAGAATGAGAGGAGAGGAGATAAAGAGAGACAAGAGAGGAGATGAGATCAATCAAGTTCATGGTTTCTCCCTCTCTTTCTCCATCTCTCGTGCAGCTGGTTTGGCTGCTTATGGAAATATCAGGTGAAATTAAATTAGTCCTCTACTAGGTATATTAAAGTTCTCCATCACAGAGGGCTGAGATGGTCTTTGTGCTGGAGTGAGTGTTTATGAAGCAGACAGATCTGCAGACGCACACGTAATTGATTATTAGATGAGCAGTCTTCTGTGTAAATGTACTGCTCAGGCCACTTTACTCTGAAGACGGTACAATAAAGCAGGGAATTATGGGAAAGGATGCTGTTTATGCTGACATCATTAGTGCTGACTTTTTCTGATGGAAGAGTTTGAAAACATAAAATAATTGCATATTAATGTTTAGGAATAGTAGTTCTTTATTCGATCTTTGAAGATCTAAAATTATAGTCATTCAAATTTTTTTACCGTTTCAATATTTACTATATACATATTTAATTTAATATATTTAATATAACTAGTATTTATGTTATTTAAATGTATGTGTGTATATTTATGTAATTTAAATTATTAATTAAATTATTTTAATCAAATTAAATTAAATCATAAATGTAATTAGTTTTTATTTAAATGATAAATAAATTATTTAATTATTTAAATTATTTAAAATGTAAATACAATTTAAATTTAAGTGAAATACCAATTTATTTATTTGTTTATTTATTTATTTCAGTTTAGTTAATGAAGCAGTGGGTTGTCTTAAGTGTAATTTAATTTAATTTAAATTATAAAAATAATTATTTAAATTATTTAAGATGTAAATACAATTTAAATTAAGTGAAATACAGATTAATTAATTAAATAATTTATTTATTAGTTTATTTATTTCAGTTCAGTGAATGAAGCAGCAGGTTGTCTTAAGTGTAATTTAATTTAATTTAATTCATGAATACATTATTTAATTTACATTATTTAAAATGTAAATCAAATTTACATTTTAGTAAAATACTGAAGAATTTATTTATTTATTTATTTATGTTCATTCATATAATTCAGTTTTGTAAATTAAGCTATTCTCTTAATAATTGTAAGCTCAAAACAGCATGTTATCCATTTATGAGATTGTGATGCATCATGATGTACTGAATCACATGACATGTATTGTGATGTGTATTGAATAATGTAAGGTGGGCTTGATTTTATCTGACAGAATTAGATTGGCTCATGAAAAGTATTGTACTGTTATTGGTTAATATTGTTTTGCCCCGCCCATGTGGCCTTGGTGACATCAGGTAAAGAGGAAGTTATTATATATTGATGAAAGATAATGAAAAAACTTTTTTTAAATTAGAATAATATGCACCAAAGAGATTCATTAGTAATATAATCGTATTTTTAATTTAACTGTGACGAAACATGCCAAAAGACTGATAAAAGTTTTATTTCTCAACTCTCTGGAATACTTGATTCTGATTGGTCAGTCTGCTGTCTCAACTTTAGTATGCTGAGTTAAACAAAGTTTTGTCAACTTGTATTCTGTTAGCTTCACATTGCATTCCCTCATTGCGTGTTAATAAGTGAGACTGGGTCGAGGTATCTGTCAATTCCCATTTGACGTAGAGTAATTGTTGAGTTATTAAATTCATAAATGTCTATAGGAATCGGAGCTTCTCGAGAGATAAAAGCAGCAGAGAGAGAGTTTTTTAATGCGACTCACCTGTCAGCGAGCGCCGCTCATCACCGACGCCGCAGGAAATGAGATCAGTGGCACCTTCTGACAGCACCATTTTAAAAGCACAGACACGCCATCATTACATCCCCCTCCGACACGCTCCCGCGTCTCTCCATTATTATTATTGACTGGAGAAAGAGATGCAACAGAGGCCTTCTGCCTTCAGTACCAGCTCACCATCTTGAGTTCACGTTCACACGCTCATATTCACTACTGGAAAAATGAGAGACTTTTTTTCATTAATTAATTAATTAATTCATTCACAATTAATTAATCATTCATTCATTCATTCATCCATTTATCCATTCATTCATTAATAATTCATTCATTCATTCATTCATTCATTCATCCATTCATTCATTAATAATTTGTTTGTTCATCCATCCATCCATCATCCATCCATCCATTCATTCATTCATTAATAATTCATTCATTCATCCATTCATTCATTAATAATTCATTCATCCATTCATTCATTAATAATTCATCCATCCATCCATCCATTCATTCATCCATTAATAATTTGTTTGTTCATTCATCCATCCATCCATCATCCATCCATTATCCATTCATCCATCCATCCATCCATTTATTCATTAATCATTCATTCATTCATAATTCATTCATCCATTCATTCAATAATAATTCATCCATCCATCCATCCATCCATCCATTCATTCATTCATTCATTAATAATTTGTTTGTTCATTCATCCATCCATTATCCATTCATCCATCCATCCATCGATTCATTCATTCATTCATTGATAATTCATTCATTCATTAATCATTCATTCATTAATAATTTGTTCTTTCATCCATCCATCCATCCATCCATCCATTCATTCATTCATTAATAATTCATTCATCCATCCATCCATCCATCCATTCATTAATAATTCGTTCATCCATTCATTCATTAATAATTCATCCATCTATCCATCCATCCATTCATTCATTCATTCATTCATTCATTAATAATTCATCCATCCATCCATCCATTCATTCATTAATAATTTGTTTGTTCATCATCCATCCATCCATCCATCCATTCATTCATTCATTAATAATTTGTTTGTTCATCATCCATCCATCCATCCATTATCCATTCATCCATCCATCCATCTTTTTAATTAATTAATTAATTAATTCCTTATTTAATATTAATTGTATTAATAGCAATATTAGTATTACCGCAACAATAAATGTTAACATTAATATTTGTATTAATATTAATATTCATTCTTATATTATTTTAATAATATAATATCAATAGTAATAATACAGCAATGATTAATATCAGTATTTGTATAAATGTATTAATATTAATATTGTTTTTATGAATATTAATTGCAATACATTTTTCTTTTTATTATTTAATTAATTTCTTGTTTTATTATTATTTTTCATTTTCAACATTAATATATTAATATTGGTATGAATATTAATATTAATTAATTCCTTATTAATATCATTTATATTGATATTAATAGCAATATTAGTGTTAATACAGTAACAATATCAAGTGTGGTATTAATAATGTTAATAATAATATTTATATTGATAATTATTTTATAATAACATCATATTTTACTATTTAATTGATATTACCATTGATATTAGTATTAATACAGAAACAATTAACATTCATGTATTCATTTATCATGTAATTAATTTACCATTTATTTATTGTTTGATTGATTGATTAATGGATGGATGGATGGTGAGCTGATTGATAGATTTGTTGATTAATAAACTTCTTAAACGTCTTGATTTAAGTTGGATAATGGATAATTAGATGACTGTTTGGGTTAATTAATGATGGTCTAATTGATTAGTGTCCTTTAATTCATTTATAACTGGTTGGTTGGTTTGTTGGTAATTGATTGATTGTTTTTGATTAATGTATAAAATGCTTGTTGATTAACTCATGAATCAATGCATTGTTTGATTGACAGCTTACAATTACAGAAAACATCCTGATTATATTGAGCTAGTGATGACAAACACATTGTGACTGAACCTGATTTCATGACTGTTGTCAAAATGAGCAGTAAGGAGGAGAAGCGAGAGATTTATTAAATCAGCACAACATGAACGGTCAGTGTACATCTTCATTGTGAAACTGAAGCTATCAGAAATCTTGTGCATAAACACGCAGCGCTGATCATTCACACAGACCTCTCATGATCTCTGAAGAACTTTGAGAAAATAACATTCAGCGCTAATAGAAATCATGAAGGTTTTTCCAGTGATGCTGGAGAAGCGGGTCTTATGCACCCATTGTTTTCTAATTAGTCATTTGGCAGCCGTCTCTGTTTTAGTCTAGAGTGTTTGTTCAGTCTTCTGAGCAGGTGTCCGCTAATCTAACGCTGAGCCTGACTCTCGGATGGTTTCAGCAGCATTTATTCATTGACTGCACTTAATCTGCTGCTAAGACCCGTCCCGCTGGAGCCATTTCTGCAGGAACTAATGAAAGTCCTGAACTAACAAACCTCAGCGCTCACTTCAGCCCAAACACTGACAGATGTCTTAATATCACCTTCTCGTTCACAGTCCAGCTCAGTTTAATCTGGTTTACCTTTGGCCTCTCAGAGGAGCATTTGATTTGCTCAGAAGATTTCATGGTTTTCTCAGTTATATTTCGTTTACAGTAAGTATCAACTTTGTCTCAGATGTTCCTGCAGGTGTTAATAAAATGAAACAAATATTTACATTTAATTTTTTATTTTATTTAATGTATTATTTTTTATTTATTTTATGTATGTTTTATTTTTGAGTTATTTTATATAATATAAAGATATAAGAAAAAAAAAACAATTGAATGGTTCTCAGTTATATATCATTTAAAGGTGCAGTGAGTGATTTCTGAGAAACGCTGTTGATATTTGAAATCACCAAAACAAACGCCCCTACCCAAAAGAATCACACCCCTATCTTGATAGCTCCACCCCCAATTCAGGAACACGCTATGTGACACAGGCACCTCCCCCCTCATGAGTGGTCACTGCTGATTGGCTACAAGTATGTTTTTTGGTGCTCGGTCTGATCCATTTTCAACAGCGTTTCTCAGAAATCGCTTACTGCACCTTTAAAGGGGTGGTTGATTATGATTTCACTTTTTTAACTTTACTTAGTGTGTAATGTTGCTGTTTGAGCATAAACAACATCTGCAAAGTTAGGAT